>JARQZK010003650.1:0-15000 GCA_030704885.1 Cynegetis impunctata
TCCCTGTTAACAATTCTGGGAATTCAGTATGGTAATACTTTAAGCAGAGTTGAACTTTCCAATGGTCACAGATTCTATATTTTATCTCGTGTGAGAATACACGCTGCACTATAGATCTTCATTTATAAATGCAATTTTGTCTGAACAAAACAAATGTAGTAACATATTTGATGCTATGAAATAATTCATTTTTTTAAGGAAATAACAGAAACGAGTAAGTGCTAAATTAGAGCATTGATCATTTTAAAGGGTTAAAAGATAGATGCTTCTATCAGGTTGAGTTATTCGATAGCTCATTCTGACTTATATTTCAATATTTCTAGAAAAGGTACTTGAACGCATTGTACCCTTGACAATAAAAAAAATACCTGATTTTATATCGTGATATAATACACATTTTTATATAGAACTTCAGAAGTATGAACGGTTTTTCAAAGTTGTCCTTAAGTATATACTACATAAAGTGAACAAGGAAAATTAATCAGCAATTAAAAAAATTATCAATCAACTTTCCAAGGCAGCTGGTCATAAGTATTCCGCGACGCGAATTCTACATTCACGATGCAATGGTGAATTATAGAAAACATCAAATCACCCCTACTCAAAATCTGCATACAGCTGTTTCGCTCTAATTAGACATCAACAGTGCAGCTTATTCGACTCGGAAATAATCAACAAACTTCTTATTGTTCCCCAATACAAATCGCGGTCGGGACTACTATCTGAATAACAACCCAGAGCGCCCTCCATCAAGGATATTGAAAACCAACACTTCACTGCTTAGATCGAAAATGCAGTTTTATCCCGTCGCGATAATACAGACTTTCTGAAATATCCACTCTGCAACTGTGGCATATGTGATTCCAAGGTACGATAACATAGCATTTTTAAAGACTCTGGACATACTCACAAGGGTGCGCTCCCCATAAAAAATATACAAGTTCACGATGGCCAATTTAATATAATACATAAAGTGAACAAGAAAATTTACTTCTTCACTTTATGCAGTATATTAAATTGATCATGGTCAACTTGTATATTTTTCATGATTTTGTTTTTCAATAACTGAAATATTTTTATCACTGTATATTTTGAAAGATCAAAAAATGGATTATTCTTTCAGGTTAAGTTATTACTCCGCCGATGATTTTTTGTTATTTAACTGTGACTTGCTGTTTTTTAGGGAGGGTACATGAATGATTGTATTCTACTCATAATGTAGTTCATTTCATTTTAGTTCCTCGTTAGAAAAGTCAATGAGGAGACGTAGTATGATTCATCAGATCTCAAAATATTTTCATCGAAAAATAATGAAGCTAAGCTATCATCGTCGAAGGAGCTGAATATTATATTCTGCTATTGTTGAAAACTAATTAAATAAGTTTGGGTTAACAAATATAATTATATTTAGATTATTTTTTCTTGGGGAGTCCGGTATATCTTTGGAAATATGTAAAAGGCTTGATGCACCTAAAGGTGCATACTTGTCACAGATAATATTGGATTCAGAAAAAACTCATGAGCAGCAGAGCTCCATCATGAAGGTCTTATTTTTCGCGCGAAATGCATCGCGTCGAGATTTGATTCTAACCGATATATATATATATATATATATATATATATATATATATATATATATATATATATATATATATATATATAATAAGTAAGAACTTATAATGAATTGCCGGTGAAATTGAGAAATATAGTTAACATAAAGAGATTCAGATCTGCTGTGAGGGACTGGATGAAAACTACAAATCGAAACATCATTCATGAGCTGGTAGATATTTGAGACTCGTAAATAGTAAAACAAATTTATTATTATTATTCTCAGATAAACTTTTTTATGCTCGCCTCAGGCTATGGTCTTTGTGAGATAATGTATTTTTTCCTTTATTTTAGGCAACAAAATTAAAAATGTAAACATTCAATTTGGGATAGGTACTATATTATCAAATAGTTGTATAACGAGAACCTTGAATAAAGATTATTATTATTGTTATATACATATATATATATATATATCTATATATATATATATATATATATATATATATATTATATATATATATATAATATATTATATTATATATATATATATGTATATATATATATATATAATATATAATATATATATATAATGTATATATAATATATATATATATATATATATATATAAATATATATATATATATATAATATATATATATATATATATATATATATATATATATATATATTATATAATATATATATATATATATATATATATATATATATATATATATATATATATATATATATATATATATATATATATATATATATATATATATATAAAATGAAGTGAACTAGGACATTTATTTGAAACTAATCAAACAAACCTCCTAGCGGAGCTGGTTATACGAGTTCACGAAACATCGAAATGCCCCCATATACCTTAGGATGGTGTATGTTAGAAACATTAAGTTGTTTATCACAATCAATGGAAATGATAGACAGTCTGTTTCGCCCTTATTTGGGGCTCATCAGTATCATCGAAAGTGATAACCAACCAAATATTTCCAACGACGTTATATTTTCCTTCCAGTGACTATATGGCATATAAATATGACACAGTGCCACCAGTCGGAAAAAAATGAACCACATCCCACAGATAGAAGAAAACATTTCGGCAACGGGAACTCGCACGTCCTGACACCCGAAGGTGGTTACTATAATCGCTAAGCAAGAGTAAAGTTGATACATCATTCGATGTCCTAGTTCACTTCATTTTATTGCCACGAACGTGTGTCGTTAACACGAAGAATTCTGTTTTCTATATATATATATATATATATATATATATATATATATATATATATATATATATATATATATATATATATATATATATATATATATATATATATATATATATATATATATATATTTACACATCAGACATGAAATTTTTTTCGAAAATCGTGGTCTAGGTCTAAAGGAATAAAAAAAACTATTCAAGCGTCTGACAGCTTCCCTTCGATACACTGCAATAGTATGTATTTTATTCAGATTGAGTTAAGAAAACTCAATCTGCCCGATGGTGGTCTAGTGACCGAAATTGCAATCGCACTGTTATATTTTTCAAAATATTTTGTGATAATAAGCGTTGTAAATTCAAATTTAGTTTTGTTCATCATGTTTAATTATCACGTAGTAACGACGGATTCCATCAACTATTTAAATAATTTTCTCATTTGTGAATCGAACATATCAGAATCAGTCGTTCAAGTTTTGCAAACTGTAGAATTTAAAATGTTAACCGAAGATCTCTATCCTTTCATCTTAAAAATTAGTGAAACATTCGAGGTAGATATTGTAACATCTGAAGGAAAAACGATGCGCTCACAATCATCAACAAATAATACTGATACAATAACACAATTTGTTTGTAGTTCACATCAGACAATTGAAATAATAAATAACGGTTTTTACCATAACGATTTTTATGTTTCTCTTAAAAAAATTGATTTGAGATAAGGTTAATTTCTCAGAATTAATGAAATATACATTCTCAAATATATAGCTATCATGAATTTCATATAAAAACTCAATAAAAAAATACAAAACTCGTGTTCACCAGAGCTCCATTACTAAGCTAGTATTTTTCGAGGGCAATTTATTGCGTCGATATGCGATTATAACGGATTTGAATTATATTTTGGAAAATCACGCTTTAATAGCAAACCGAATTGAAAAGTAGAAAATGATTTATTTTATTGAAAAAAATTCATTTTGGATGATGAAGAGCACACAATCACAAAGGATCGTATTTCGACATAAACTGAATGTCAGTATCAAACGTCAACCCTCTAACTCAATCTGCAGAACCTGCACCACGAAAAAACAACTAATTTCTACATAAAAATGGCGTCGGTAGGAAAAATTCAACCAAATTTTGAAAGTTTCGTTCTCCTTCGGAAACCACTTCAGATACCACATTTCAGCTGGTGCGATGCGAATCGCTAGAGATGTCAATATTTACCGAGAAGGATATTTATATTAGAAATATCTACGTAAAAGTGGCTGCGGTTGAAGACATTTACCCAAATTTTGATACTTTCGTTATGCAATGGAAACTATCACATCTCATTTCACCGATGGAGATGCCAATATATATATATATATATATATATATATATATATATATATATATATATATATATATATATATATATATATATATATATATATATATATATATATATATATATATATATATATGTATATATATATATATATATATATATATATATAAATATATAATGGGATAAGAAAATTTCACAGAAACATAAAAAACGGGTAATTTCTCTCAACAAGTTTGTGAGAATAAAGAAATATCTATTTTAGGTTTACAAAGGTTTTAAATCACTATGTTAGTGTGCCTTGGAATCATATACACCACTGTTGTAGAGTAGATATCTTCATATCAGGAGGTACGTGTTCGAGCGACGAATTTCTGCATTTTCAGTCTAAGCGGTGAATTGTTGTTTCCCAATATCTTTGGTGGGATGGCGCTCTGGATTGTTATCCGACCAGTGTTACTGACCACGATTTGTATTGGGGAACAATTAGAGATTTGTTAATTCACTCCGAGTCAAATAAGCAGCACTGATGAGATCTAATAAGATCGAAACAGCTGTATGCAGATTTTGAGTCGGGGTGACTTGACAATTTCTATAATTCACCGTTCGATTGTGAATGCAGATTTTGCGTTGCTGAATACGTATAACCAGCTTCCTTGGAAAGTTGTTTGATAATTTTTTAAATTATTAAAGAATTTTCCTTGTTCACTTTATGTAAATATCTATTTCATTATTTATGTGCAAATTTCTACAGCGGAAATAATTTTTCAGTGTAAGAATTATTTCCTCGTAAGAATTACTTCTAATATAGAAATCTCCGTGATAGGTTTTGAAAAGTAGCACTCAAGCGAATTTTGACAGTTTTACGGATGGTTCGCCATAATTTGTGTAATGACTCCAGCTACCGATACAGATAAGAATTTTCCACTAGATTTACAAGGGAAACATGTTTCAGACGGGCTAACTGACGAAGGGTATCACCTAATCGATTCACTAAATTGCATCGAATTGATGTACAGAATGTTTCTATATAGAATTATTTCATATATGTGGACAATATTTTAGAGCTAGATTAATCTATACATTCTACTGTGAGAAATTTTGTTTTTAACGATGGAATAAAAGTGTCGTTTTTTCTATTTGATAATGTTACAAATTTCCAAAATGAGTTGTAAGATATTTTGTTATATTGATAAAAATTTTAAACAATTTTGTCAGGGTAAAATATAAATAATCCTAACCTTTTATATTCTGACCACTTCGAAGAACGAATTAGAGTAAAGTTTCCGAACGTGTCTTATCTGAAAATGATTATACAGGGTGATTCATTAATATGTGTAAATATTTTAACAGGAAAATGTTGAGCTCAAAATATGAAGATCTAACCCAATTTGCTTATACAAAATATTTCTCCTTACTGATTTACAGGGTGTTTTATTTAGATTATTGAAAATGAAATTTGTTCATTACTCGAATGCTGCTTGATATTTCTTTATGATATTTGGCAGTAAGTTGAAGTAGTTTGGGACACATCAACTTATAGTAAAGAAGACTTTCTCGCTGTCACCAGTGGCGTACGGCAGGGGCACGGGAAGAGTTCTTGTTTCCTAAATTCTACGCCACTGGAAGAATTGTCGTTTCAGTATAATTTTTCGATTCTCCAATATTTTCTCTGTAAATAAGGCACTCTTGTTTCGTAACGCCAGAGCCACTATTTTTCGAGATATTTAACGTTGAACATATGGCTGCACAATTCTTTTGATTTTTATGTAAGAGTCATGTCGGTGTTTTTTGTCATACGATTGGATGTATTACTTAAAATAATCATTATTAGGTTTTTTGTTTCAATTTATAATAATATTAACAAACAATTTAAAACAGAACAACTACAAAAATATCCAGCGCTACATAAGAAAGTCAAAATAAATAATTAATCATCAAGATCTTCTTTACAATTTTTGGAAGAATATCAAATTTATGAACAAAACTTAAAAACAATTTACAACAAATGTTCAATGTGATCTCCGTTAACCTCAATGAGATAATCCATTCTTTCGCTAAACGATCTTCTAACTTTAAAAAATATGTTGGCTGATTCGCAATAAAATTAGCGGAATTTACAATTTGCTGCTATAGTTCCTGGCAAATATTTATCGTTTGGGATATTTTTGTAGTTGTTCTGTTTTGAATTGTTATTTTTAATATTATTATAAATTGAAAAAAATACTTAATAATGTTTATTTTACGTAATACATGCAATCGTATGACAAAAAAACACCGACAGACTCGTACTTAAAAATTAAAAGAATTGTGCAGCCATATGTTCAACGTTAAATATCTCGAAAAATAGTGGCTCTGGCGTTACGAAACACGAGTGCCTTATTTACAGAGAAAATATTGGAGAATCGAAAAATTATACTAAAACGACAATTCTTCCAGTGGCGTAGAATTTAGGAAACAAGAACTCTTCCCGTGCCCCTGCCGTACGCCACTGGTGACAGCGAGAAAGTCTTCTTTACTATAAGTTGATGTATCCCAAACTACTTCAACTTACTGCCAAATATCATAAAGAAATATCAAGCAGCATTCGAGTAATGAACAAATTTCATTTTCAATAATCTAAATAAAACACCCTGTAAATCAGTAAGGAGAAATATTTTGTATAAGCAAATTGGGTTAGATCTTCATATTTTGAGCTCAACATTTTCCTGTTAAAATATTTACACATATTAATGAATCACCCTGTATATATATATATATATATATATATATATATATATATATATATATATATATATATATATATATACATGTATAATGAAATTTGATACCTTTTCGACTCTTAGGTTAATTTGACAAATAAAAATTAATCGGTTCAATGACTATTGGATTTGTTCCTTTTTCTTATTTATTCCTCAATATTTCGTAACTTATTTCTCTCCAGTTTTCATTCCACCTGTGCGTCGATCGGTTTGTTTGTATTTCTGTGACTTCGCAGTCTTCGTTTTATACACAGTATCTACGTGTCATGTCTGTTCTCGATGTTCAATTTGTTTTAATGTTTTTCAATTTTAGAGCTTGTGACTAGTTTCCACTTCTGTAAGTATTGTCCAATTAATGTAGTAATATAGTATATTATGTTGTAGATCCTCTTGAGAAAGTTTCCAAATAAGGGACGAAATATTGAGGAATAAATGAGAAAAAGGAACCAATCCAATAGTCATTGACCCCTCACCCGATTAATTTTCATTTGTCCAATTTTAATTTGAACCTAGTTTATATATATATATATATATATATATATATATATATATATATATATATATATATATATATATATATCAGCTATGTTAAATCATGTCCTCATCATGGGCATGAGATTAGTAATATCTGCTAGTAACACGCAAATGTTTTGATATATTATGGAAAACCTCGCAGAAAACGTGAGGCTAGACAGGGACTTTCTTGTGAGATATTTAAAATTATTTGTCGGATTACTTTATGGTAATGCCCTGACTAGGATATTCAGATTAAAAAGGCTTGAGCATTGCCTATAAAAAGTAGGAAAATCGTATGCGGCGATTTTAATATTGACTTTGCTGCTACATGTGCCTCTCGGAGATCTTTGGTGAATATTTTAGAATCGTTTTGCCTCACTATGCATGTGGATTCGCCAACTCGAATCACCAAAACTTCTTCTACAATCATAGATTACATTGTTTCTGATTTTATTCCCCTTAATGACAAACACAGGGCAATCAGTACGGACCTCTCGGACCATGAAGCGGTTCTTGCCAGTTTTGTGATTCCACAGACAGCTCCAAAACAAAACTGTCGAATGGGTCGAATTTATTCTCGAAAAAACTTTAATTTGTTTTATAATGCATGTCTGTTCACTGATTAGCGTGGTCTCTTTGAAGATACCGACTCTAAATTTTAAGACTTCATTAATAAGATGATTAAGTGTTTTGATATAGCATTTCCCCTTCGCAAAATAAAAACTAAGCGTCACAAATCTTGGACAACTAAGGGAATTCGAATTTCATCTAAAAATATGAGATCGCTAATGTATATTTAAAAACTCATAGATAACCCCTCTATATTGAATTACATTAACAACTATAGGGCATTATACCGCAAAATCATTAAATCGGCTAAGCACAACTTCTACAATGTTCGCATCTCACAAGCTTCGAACTCTTCCAAAGAAACATGGTCTATAATAAATGACTTAAGAGATAAAACCCGTTCCTCATGCTATGTTGATCCCAGCCCTGATGAACTGAATAATTACTTCGTGAATGTATGTAAGAATATCAATTCAAATATAGTTCCGAGTTGTGATGCTCTCTCCTTCCTGCTACCATCTAAAAAGATTATGGACAGTTTCTTCCTGAGACCAGTTGACACACATGAACTGTTGCAAACCATAAGCGATATACAAAATAAAGATTCATGTGGAAATGATGGCTTATCCATCAAATTATTTTTAAACATACCTGATACAGCCATCAACATTTTAGTCTCGTTGATTAATGAATCTTTTGAGGTTGGTCTCTTTCCCACTTGTCTGAAAACAGCCATTATTATCCCACTCCATAAGGGTGGAGAAAAAACTAAAACTTGTAACTATAGACCTATTGCTTTATTGCCTACCTTATCGAAGATAGTAGAAAGGCTCATGAAATGCCGTCTCTTACCCTTCCTTCTCAAACATAATATTCTTACAGCACAACAGTATGGCTTCTTACCCACAAAATGCACTAATGACGCAATGTTTTCGGTTCTTAATGAAGTATATACATCACTCAATGATAAACTGTTCACAACTTCAGTTTTTTGTGACTTCGCAAAGGCCTTTGATTGTGTTAACCATGCAATTTTAGTACGAAAACTTCAGTTTTATGGCATACGTGGTTCTCCTTTAGAATGGTTTAAATCTTACCTAACTAACAGGCAACAAATAGTACGAGCAAATGGTAAGAATTCAATAAATCTACCAATAGACAGTGTGGTACCTCAGGGCTCGGTTTTAGGACCATTTTTATTTCTTCTTTTCATCAACGATATTGTGGGCTTGAAAATAAGTGGTAGAATTACTTTGTTTTCTGATGACACCAGTGTAACTTGGAGTAACTCTGATATACAAGCCTTACAGTCAATCATAAGTAATGATTTGATGGCTATTAAGGCCTGGTCTGATTCAAATGGACTTTGTTTCAACACAGATAAAACTGTAGTAATGTCTTACAGAGGAACCCTACAACCTGTTACCCTAAACAATAAAACAATTCAAACAGTGAACTCAGCGAAGTTTTTAGGTCTTTATATTGATGAGTCGCTCAAATGGTCTACTCATATAGACATATTAACAAAAAAATTATCTTCTGCATGTTTCGCCATTAAAACGGTTTCTAGAGAGCTTTCAATTTCTGCTGCGTTGTCGACATACTTTTCTTTATTCGAATCACACCTTCGTTATGGTTTGCCATATTGGGGTTCATGCAGCCTCTTCCACTTTGAGTCTGTTTTCAGATTGCAAAAGAGGGCAGTTCGTTATATGTTTGATCTGAGCAGAAGGACACATTGCGAATTCTACTTTAAAAAATTCAAAATTCTAACTCTTCCTTCTCTATTCATATTCGAATCCGTCTGTTTGGTTCGCAAACACATTCATAACTTTTCAGAAAGACCAAATCATAGATATCCCACAAGAAATTCGGATACCGATATTTATTTAATAACGCCCACCTCCGTCTTAACAAAAAACTGCTTTACCTACAATGCCGGAAAGTTATACAATCATCTACCATTGGAGCTAAAATCCTTGAGTACGTACAAAAAGTTCCGAAGTTCAACTAAGGCTTTTCTTTTGGAGCGACCATTTTACTCAGTGGCAGAATTTTATTCTGTAACTGAATTAATTTCACAATGTAACATAGACCCTTGAGATCCACATTTAGTAGCAACATATATTAATGTTTTGTTTTTCTTTGTAATATACAAAATTTTATATCTGTATAATAAGTTTAGTTGACAAATATGTTGATTCTTAACATATATTTATACATAATCGACTGATAAATGTTTTTCTATTTTGTTCGTCTATTTAATAGATTCTTGTTTTGTTCAACGATTGAAAGTGTGTTTTGTTTAATTAGTTATCATTGTTAAATTTTATTTTCAATTTTTTATAGGTATGTGCTTTGTCGACAAAATTTTGTAATTTTATAGGACAATAAAGCTGTTTCTCATCAGAAAACCAACACTACGGCATCTATTAGAGAGCAAATCTGAAATCACCTCCTGACTTATTTGTTGAAATTTTCTTCTATATGGCATCAAATACTGATGTCATCACTGAGATTTAGACTGACGAACTGTGTTTCATTTGTCAATATGTCAAAAAAAATGTCTTTCCATTCATGCAATTGTTGATAAAATCGATGATTCTCAGATGAAAATATTTTTCTCGTAAAAAACATTTTCATTCGCAATTTCGCCACGAATATATATATATATATATATATATATATATATATATATATATATATATATATATATATATATATATATATATATATATATATATATTAATATATATTTATATATATATATATAATATATATATATATATATATATAATATATATATATATATATATATATAATATATATATATATATATATATATATATATATATATATATATATATATATATATATATATATATATATATATATATAATGGCAGGCATTTCTCATATCGAAGGCGAGGTATATATAAAATAAAGAGAAGTTTTTTTTAAATCCTTATTTTTGCATTATATATATATATATATATATATATATAAACTAACTTTCGAACTTTTTTCTGTCTAATATGTATTTCTCAATTTTAAATTGTAGATAATCATCTGACTCGACACTTTCAATGTATATCTTCTTCATCCCCGATCTTCTTATGACCCGTTGATTCAAGTAATAGGAGTTCGGAGTCACTATGGAACTAGAATACTATTAAATCGTCATTAGCGATAACGAAGTCATTCCGGTCATATGAATGATGGTATGTAATACTGTTGTTTTTGGCCAACTCGCTTCAATTTGTACTTATCTCAGAGAGAATATAACGCCTTGATACATATAGGCTGTAGGATTGCTGAGGTGTTGGGCGATAGGAACACTAACTGGATACATTTTACATAAAGTGAACAAGAAAAATTCTTTAATGCTTTAAAAAATTATCAAAAAACTTTCCAAGGGAGCTGGTTATACGTATTTCGCAACGCAAAATCTGCATTCACAATCGAACGGTGAATTATAGAAATTGTCAAGTCACCCCGACTCAAAATCTGCATGCAGCTGTTTCGATCTTATTAGATCTCATCAGTGCAGCTTATTTGACTCAGAGTAAATTAACAAATTTCTAATTGTTCCCCAATACAAATCGTGGTCAGTAACACTGTCTGGATAATAACCCAGAGCGCCCTACCACCAAAGATATTGGGAACCAACAATTCACCGCTTAGACCGAAAATGCAGAAATTCGTTGCGCAAACACGTACCTCCTGACATGAAAATATCTACTCTACAACAGTGGTGTATATGATTCCAAGGCACACTAACATAGTGATTTAAAACCTTTGGATAAACTCACGAGAGCGCACTCCGAAGATGCTAGCAGCCATGATTTGATTGGATACATTTTATATTGAATACTTTAGGGCGTGCTAGACAGTTATCAACTAGAAACAAAATTTTCCTTTTTTGTGGATTACTAGCGTGGATGGAAGACGTAAAGTGGGTAAAAATCGATGGTTGGTTATAGCCAAAGTTCCAGGCAATATATTCCATTTTTATTGTCAAATAATTTTTTTTATTTGTCAAATATGAAAGTTGTCATTTTAGAGTCCAAGATTTGTAGGCTCTCGCGCCTCCCAATGCCCTTTCACCCTTTTTTGGGCACCACTGAATCAAACATTGAGGAACAATTATTTGAGGTTTTCTTATTCCAACATTCAGATAAGATTCTCGAAAAGGTTGCCATGCTCATGAAGGCATATTTGGGTCTCTACGGGTAATCGCATGTGAAGCTTGCGAAACTTCAAAATGGTTTTGCCGTATTTATTTCCTTGCCACACGTATTCTTTCACACAACTCCTCCTCGTTGTCTACTTCTGTTGCGTATACTATATCTTTTATACGGCCCCAAAAATAATAGTCTTGTGGATCTAAATCCGGCGATGGGGGTGCCCACGGAATAGGAACACCTCTCCTAATACATTTACTCGGCAATTACTTGTATAGTCAATTTCTAATATTCACACCATATTGAGCTGGCTCACCGTCGTGCTCTGCCATTGCATAAACCACGTACAAAGTGCATATCTGCTAATTCTCTATTTGAAAACCTCTGCATTACTACTAAATAGGTTTTTCCGGCAACAAGCAGCACAATTAAAAACTGGGCGATTAATAAATTGACAGCTTATTTTCCTTTACCTAGCAAATCAAAAAACGTCATTTATTCCCAGGTTACTGATTATTTTCTCTTCGATTTGCACAATGAAAAACAAAAAATCAATTCCTAAAGAAATATTCAATTGCATTTTTCTCGAAAATGCTGCTTCCTAGCGAAGTATGAGAAGAGGACCTTATTTGTACAGAAAGCTTCATGTTTTAGAATTTTTCAGTCAAAGTTACTAAAAATTAACCACCAAAAAATTTGGGACAAATTTTTCTCTAAAACTTCATACTCTAATATTTTCAGGAGTGCACTACGCACTCCTGAAAATATTATAATACTCACTTTTAGTACATTGAATAGAGCGTAAAAGGTTTCGTAACTGTGCCAAATTTCATGCAATTACCTTCACAGGTTTCGAAAATTTTCACAAAAAACCACCATCAGGTCTTCACCTTCAACACCCTGTATCTTAAAAACGAAGAAGTCGGGGACCCTAGTTTATATGAAGTTTTCTCCCTATTTTTTGAATTAGAATATGTGGTTGAAATATTGACGTCTAATTTCGGGACACCCGGTATATATATATATATATATATATATATATATATATATATATATATATATATATATATATATATATATATATATATATATATATATATATATATATATATATTATGTATACAAGTTTATTTTTAAGGCATAATTGACATAGTCCATTTGCATTATTTGAGTCGATACAAAGTGCGCTCATCTACCTTCTATTGCTATGCATAAGTCTTCAAAATAGGTATATTGTCACAATTTTGCTGAAAAATTAGATTTCGGTGCTAGTGTGTGCCTACACCGTATGACGGCGGAAACTAAGTCCCTGTTAAAATCAGACGAAGCGGAGTTTCCACGTTAAAACTTTTCCAATTTCTTTTCCTGATTAAAAAATAGTCAATTTCCGAGAGACAATATAAATAGAGCTGTTCAAATGTTTTCTTAGGCTGTCATAAGGGACTTGGGTCTCGGTTAAAAATATCGAACATTTAATTAGAACTTAGTGTCTGTATCAAAGAGTTTGTATCTTTTGTTGACTCTTTATGGTATGAAACAGTAATTTGTCGAGAGCAACTCAGAAGTCCATTCTATAATATTGGGCGAAAAATATAATAAAATCACCACGAAATATTAAATGGTCAATATTCTATAACATCTGAAATTGTATAATTAATTTATGCACGATGTGAATCTTCACAGCTTGTTCAAAATGAGGTATCATTATTTTAAACTAACTGCAATTGATATTTTTTTTCGAAAAAAAATGCAAAGCATACACAATGTAGATAAAATTTTTATTTCACTACACTAAAACTTTTTCACAAAAGTAATATCAAATGAGCTTCTCTTCAAATTAGAGATTTTGTAATTAACAGCATCAGGAAAATATTTAGAAGTGTTATTTCTTTCATATCAATACTACTACATCAATTCAATGTTTTCCTTTGTAAATAATCGAGAAAATAACTATAAGTATAGACCTTGAACGATGTACCATGTTACATCTCAAAAGAACTGATTTTGATATTTACATGTTGGAAATATTGGATTACGTACACAAATTTTCGTATCCCCTATATATATATATATATATATATATATATATATATATTATATATATATATATATATATATATATATATATATATATATATATATATATATATATATATACATGTATATTATATATATATATATATATATATATATATATATATATATATATAATATATATATATAAATATATATATATATATATATATATATATATATATATATATATATATATATATATATATATATATATATATATATATATTTATATATATAGGCTTGTCATATTTTTGGTGAGTGAAACCGGAAAATTTTTGAAAAGTCAGTAGCAAAATCGTGAGTTTCATTTAAGACTTGTTTTAATACTCGCAAGTGAAGGAAGGGGTAATCTTGAACCCTAAATTGTTAGTTCTACACACCTTTCAAAAATGAAAAAGCAATATTTGCTACTCAAAAATAAATATTTTTTTTCTCTTTAATGATAATTTTTTCCGATCTTTCTAGAAAGGAGTGTTAATAAAATAATATTTAAAATACTTCATAAAATAGATTAATTGAACAATCACCAAGTATTATTAAGTTCATTTTTTTATAGAACAAAAACTTTATGTCCAACTGCAAACACAAAAACAATCATAAAATCTTTTTTCCATTATTCATTACTTTTTACATCTAACATCCGTTTTCCGGGACATCGATCAAACCCGGCGGGACACCGGGACAAGAGCAAAATACTGGGACGTATGGCAAGCCTATATATATAGATATATATACATATATAGATATATATATATATATATAT
>JARQZK010003650.1:20000-127500 GCA_030704885.1 Cynegetis impunctata
TTTTGGATATATTATAGATACTGGCCAGCTATGAAACATATCAATTTTAAATTCTGTTCTGACGGCTGGTTTGGGATACAGAGTGGTCCAAATGTCAATGTCTCGATAAACCATCTTTACAATTTTAGAAAATGCTGTTAACATACAGACTTTCTGTGAAATGCGATTACCTCAGTGGGAAGCTATAGCTTGACGATAGTCACTCATATAACTCAAAATTGAGTCCGACATATACAGGCTGTTTACTCGATGGGTTTGTGTACACGGTCTCGACTTCGACAATTATGTTTCATAAGGCTTTATTTCTTACTTAATAATAACAAAGGATACCCGAAATAAGTAGACGCGAAAGTACAACTCATCTTACCATGTACAATTTAGAAAGAATGATGGTCTAATTTGACATCACCGAATTTTTCTTCTTTATATTTTGTACAGGGATTATTTGTGAGGTACTGGAAAAATAAATGAGTTCATTGCCAAATCGAATAGTTAAAAAACAGGCCACATTCATGTTAAAACTAAAGTTCATATACCGTATGTTCGTTTCCTAATGTCGAAAAATGAGAGTGTATCTAATGATTCTAATGGGACTGATTGGATTTCAACGAGACAAGTAAGAATAGTACTTATATTCAGTTTGTATTGTTCAGGGTGGTTTGGAATCGCTTCTTCCAGATCCATAGACTCACTTTTCAAGATACAGTGAAATACGTTCTTTGACCATAAGTCTAGATCATCCTGAATGAATAATTATTTTCATTTCAAATATTCATTTGAATATCAATTGAAATCGCGTTGTTTACCGAATCTATAATTTTAGTAAAAGGATATTTCACGTGCGGGAGCATACCAGAATAACCAAGGTACCACAACACCATTGCCACATGAGCACATGTTCCGAGTGTTCTTGGACCTGATTTACAGGTACAGTAGTACCCCGACACCGACTCTCGGTCTTCATTATTTTGAATCCATAGCTGATACTTTGTAACATTTTTATATCTCGAAAATAGTCTCAACCTAACAGAGGTAATATCGAGATGAGCTTCATCAATTTCTAAATTAATATCTTGATCACCTCAAGATGAAAAATAATTAATACATTTTTATCTACGAGGTATGCCTGTAAAAATGAACATACGGTATAAAAACGTCAGTTTCAACATGATATGTACTTTTCATAGACTATTCGACTTACTTACTCTCCATTACCTCACAAATAAAAAGTTTTCAAGTAATAAAGAAAAAAAATTATGTGATTTTAACTTTTGGACCACTTTTTTTTCTAAACTATACATGGTAGGAAGCTCTATTTTGTTTCACTGTTTTAGATATCGTTTGTTATCAATGAAGCTAGAAATAGAGTTTTTTGGCATAAAACTGTCGAAGTTGAACCCGCATACACAAACTCATCGAGTAAACAGCCTGTATATGCCGGGCTCATTTTCAAGTTATTTGGATGGCTTCCTTTAAAGAACGGTTTTTTAGTGAAGTTATCATATTACAGTAAAAATTTGTACGTTAACATCATTTTCTGGAATTATGAATATGATTTTTTTGGACATATATATTTGGACCACTCTATATCCTAAACCAGTCGTGGGAACAGAATTTAAAATTGATATGTTTTACAGGTAGCCAGTATCTATAATATATCCAAAATTCAGCGAATTTAGCTGTCGTTATTTTTTCTAACTAAATGTGCGGGGTCCTTTTAATCTAATTCCATACTTTGGTACCGTTATGTTTGAATAACATTCAAGTAATGTTATATCAAACTAATTCGAAATAACTCGTGAAATCAAAGACTAGGAACTAAATTCTCGGCTGAAGGTTTTGTAATGCAGTATTATATTGAAATTCTACTATCTACTGAAACTGATATAATTGTAGACAGGTACTCTTTAGAAATTATCATTTTAAGGAACGTAGGCAGCAGATTTATGAAATAATCCTCTATAGATAAAGTTCATTGATATGTTTGAAACTATGTGATCTGATTTTTAATAAGTGAGGCACGGTTTGGTCGACAGTAAATAGAATATTGAATTAATAGTATTGTTCTTTTCTGGTACAACCATATTTTACTTTTTCATCTTACTTTTCATGTTCTCTGATGATGAAGAACAATTCTGTATTGAATTGTTTCCTTCTGTGTAGACTTTCAATGAATGAAAAAGTGTTTATTTCAATTCAAGACGAAATACTTTCATAAATTATACAATTAAACCAATATAGATGACAATTGATATGGATATACTTGCCAAAAAAAAACAAAAAACTTCTTAGAATACCCCCTTCCAAGAGAACACATTCGAAAGGTGTTATGCCAAGAAGAATTTTCGAATAGGTGATGTGAAATATTATATATCATTCTTGAAATATATTAGGAAAACAGAATTAATAGCTCATGAAAATGAACATTTAGGATCATTAAAAATGGTAAAACTATTGCCATTTTGTACGCTTAGTTTTTGCTCAAATTAGTAATCGCTTAGTAAATCGTCTTTGATTAGTAAATCGTCCTTGGATTTTTCACTTTTTCTCTTCGCCTATGCATATTATTGCTCATTATTCACCCAATCGTCTGAAGCTTCATTCATTTCTTGCTACATTTCAATATCTGCGTTCTTTAAAAAATTTTATCTTGAAGTCGAAAACTCTAGAAGAAATATCTTCAAATAAGTGAGGCATCGTCAGCGGATTCAGAGTTTAAAATACGAGTATACATTGAACAGATTTTGCCAGTCGACAAGGTTTGTTGAAATACTTTCCTTGCATATTTATATTTCTGGTGAGGATTTTTCATAATTTTTCAAAAAGCGAAATTCTGAAATAGTATAAAAGAAATACGAATAATGACATAAATAAATGAGAATATAGCTCAAGGTTATTCTGCATCTATTTACATTAGTACATGCAAATATTCAATTTTTTTTGGAACTAATGCTTATATATTATGAACTGGTTATTTATTTTATTTTAAAATAGTTCAAGGTATGCCGATGAAACGTGATAAGTAAGCATGATTAATACTAAGTTTCTATTCACACGGTTGTAGCGTCACAAATATATAAGAAATACCGTACATTGAGTAGATAGATGACTTGTTCCTGTATTGTATCATCATCTAAAAATCTCGTACTTAGTTCTGTTAAAATCTGGAATCAATATTTGGAAAAAATCAAATACTTCTACGACTGATCAAAATCACAATATTATAGCCTTCTGTTTTTATGTTGTGTATATAATTATATATAATTAATGAAATTTTTTTGTTTGAGATTCAAATAAATTCAGTAAGTTTTAAATAAAGTCATGGAAGAAAGAACCCGTCATTCTCAAAAATCGTTGAATCCTGTTTGATTTCATATCAATTTTTTTAAGTTCTGTGTATCAAATCTCCCACTATTCGAATCTATGCACGTAGTTTCACTACAGTAAATATTTTTTGGCGGGATAAATTTTTCACCGCAAAATTATTCACCTATATTTCTAAAAGGTTCTAGCAATCAAAATATGAATATTAGGAACGAGACTTTTAATACCTGTCTAATTAAGAACACTTGTTACGTTCAATTAATATGCATTACCGTTTAGTTTTTAGTCGTATTTTGGTAATTTGGTTCTGGGGAATATCAAAATTTTTACATCTTTAAACTCTGGCGGGCAGGTGCATGAGCAGAAATTGCTGCAATCATTTTGATTGCAGCAATTGTGAAAATTAATTATCTGCAACATTCACCAAGGGCATTTTCGAATTAAAAAAAACTTCAAATTGAGATGGAGAAATTTAGATATAATAACATGATGCAAAGAAGGTGCCCGCCCTTTGAGTGTATTAGCTTCTTTTTCTATAAGCCGCCTTTCCTAAGCATAGATTTCTTGTTTTTTCGAGGTGTTTGAGGATTTCTACACTTCCGCAGCCCATCTAGATTGAGTTTGAGTATGATAGTAAAAATTTTAACATGGATTAAGTTGATGTTGAGGAAGTGGTTTCAACTATTTTTCTATACCACCGCCATTTTAATTTGGAACTTTCATATTTTTTCGTGGTTTTTGAGGATTTGCGAAAATCCACAGTTTCTGCTGATTGGATTACAAGATTGTTGTTTAGTACGTGGAGTAAGTTTATGTTAGTAAATTACACGCTGTGAGTAAAATTTTTATTGCCGCTGCAATTTTTTGGTTTTTCTCACGCCACAATTCTCACGTAGAAATTCCTTTCGCTGTTACTGGTATTCAAGCTTTGTGCATCTTTTCGGCCCCATCAATTGACTTAGGAAGTTGAAAATTTGTATATAAAATAGAGGAAAGATGAGAAGAAAATACAACCTCGGAGCGGAGCTCTGCTACTCGTGCGATTTTTGATAATAACAGAGAAATTTTCTTTTGATAAAAAACCTTTTTTACTACTTTCAAAAGAGAAGACTTAAGAACTTTTTGAAATTTTTAGTACTATAATCATTATAATTCATTGAACAATGTTCAACTAGTCACGTTGATCACAAAGGTGATCATTTTACTATTTTTTCCCATAGAAATTGAACATGTATATCTGCCATTGATAATGCAGATTTATTCGTATTATTTGAAGAAACAACACGGAAATATATAATTTTATGGCTCAGTGATTACTTATTACCAAAATATATTAGTTTTCGAATGATTAATGAAAACTAATACCTGTTCTATAGTAATAATAAAAAGTTTGTTCAGCTCTAATTCTTCACAAATTGAACTGATACGGTATCTGATATCAATTTCCGACTTTATTAGTAGCATAGCGTGACTTCATTTTACATCAAAATGATAACTATCATAACTCTTCTACGCACACACAAAAAAGAAAACATTCTTAAAATGAAACTTAAAACGCCAAATACAAACATAATTACACGTGAACACGAACCTCAACTATCTCCACTTTACTAAAATAATTTTATAGTATTCTAGTAATAGGCAAGTTGTAACATTAGTTCAAATCACTTCAATTTATCATCTGCAAACACAACTTAAACTTTCAAACAAATCCAATTTACTTTATCTGCACATGACACTAAATACGAGATTAAGACATCTTCATCGGTAGACCAAGAGTTGGTAAATATCAAGAAAAACGTATAAGAAGATGTTCTGCCACAATTTCATTTCCAACTGGCTAAACGACTTCATTATCGTTAACTGAAATTTTTTTTTTTTTAACTCGAGGGACCTACAGTTTACCGCCGGTTCCGAACGGCCAATGGGCTTGTAAACTATGTACATTACCCAACAAATTTCAATCTTAAATAACCACTAAATTCCGGACACACACAACACCCAAGAGCGAGGTGGGACTCGAACCCACAATCCTCGGTTTACAAACGGTATAAGGCGGTTCACCTTACCGCTGGTCTACCGAGGCCTCTAACTGAAAATTTCATATGATGAGTTAATTTTTATGATAAATAAAAAGTTTACTACAACTTAATCTTGTACTTTCAACACGAATTATAAACAACATGTTCGAAGAAGAAAGAAATAAATTTCATTATAAAATCTATTTTTTTTGCTTTTGTGCAGAACAACTGTCAAATCAATTAACAATCTTTTTCATCAAATGCAATAAATTATAACAGGTGCTGGTATTCAAATCTTGAACAAACCACTCGGCTCCTTCATTAATCTTTTGGCCGGAACATTGTTGAAAAAGTGTCATACGTCGGAGACAAAAAGTCGAAACAGTAGTGAGCCCATAATAGTTTCTATTATTGAAATAGTCTAAAAATAATCTCCTCTTGAGACGATTTCATACCGTCGAATATTACAAGTGAACGGGCAACGCACGGAAATAATCGTTTTTGCATTCTAGTCTGGCGTATATTAATTAATCCTCGACGTACACATGTAGCGCAGACGAGTTATTGGGAAATGATATTACGGGAGTTGTATTTAATGCCAGTGCAATTTGAAGCATTCAATTTATAGCCTAACTTCTAAACGTCCTTGATATTCAAAAAAGGTTTCTCGCCAAAATCACCATTTTACATGAGAAACAAGTTTATGATTCATTTGGTAGTTCATTAATGACCGTAATTAATTTTACAACATATTAAATCCTGAACACTTAGGACCTGTTTCAACCAATTACAACTCCGATGTAGAATAAATTGTGATGCAATACGGCCTGAAGGAAGGCTCATTGAGAACTAGGATCATGAATCGTATTCAAAGGGATATCGACGTACGAGTAAATATAATGATAAGGCTTTTCAAATACCTAGGTACTAAATATTCGTTATGACTCAAGAAAACCGAACAATTGCAGCTGTAGATGCAGTAGCGTTGAACGTTGCTCTGCTCCATTGATTGATAAAAATCATTGTGAACAAAACTAAATTTGAATTTACTACGTTTATTATCACAAAATATTTTGAAAAATATAACACTGCGATTGCAATTTCGGTCACTAGACCATCATCGGGCAGATTGAGTTAAGAACTGAATACATAATTATAGATTTGCGCTAACGGGTGGGAAAGAATTATTGGAGGTACCTAAATAGACAAGAGGAACATATTTCAAGAAGGGCTAATCGGGTGGATTTCCCAAATTGGTACAATACAATGTTCTTTCGTTATTGTTTGAATACACTAAATATAGGAGAAGATATCAAGTCAATCTGGTCGTTCAGCAAAATCTTTAGCTTTATGATTGAGTTTGAAAATTTCTAATGATTTTAAGTAGAAATGTTTGGCTCCTTTCCGTAATTTGTGCATGATTTGAAAATTATCTATTTGTGGAAATGGGTGGTGGTTTTCACGGCAATGATTTGAAAACGTTGAATCCGTTTCATTTTTCAAAAGAGATTGTTGGTGTTTTTTAAATTTTTTCTTGAACGATCGACCAGTCTGACCTACATACACTCCTTTACACTTAGGTATGACATTAGCAACTTTTTCTGTTAGAGGACCAAAATATGTTAAAGAAGTGAATTTTACTACTTTCGATTGAGGATATATGCTGTTGTACGCTAGTTGACTACGTTTCTTGTTTATCATTTTATCATCAAACTTGTATGAAAACCATTATTTGAAGCAATTATTTTTATAGTCAAAATTTATTTTGCTAAATTTGTTACGGATAATGTAATTGAAAACGTTCTGTGGATCATTGAATTAAAAGCTGAATGTTTATGGGAAAGAGGATGATTTGCATCCGACGGAATACATATATCCGTGAAAGTTGGTTTTCTATATATATCGAAACTCGAAGTATTATTATTATGAAAGATAGTTAAATCCAAGAAATTCATCTGTCGATCCAATTCTTTTTCAATTTTGAACGTTATATTTCGGTGAATGCTATTAATATAATTCAAAAACTGAGCTAATTGTCTCGCGGTGCCCTTAAAACAAGCAATTACATCATCAACGTATTTATGGCAAAAACTTATATGTGATGTTTTTGTAGAATTAAATAGTATGTTCTCTATATGTAACATGAAAATGTCTACAATAAGCGGACTTAAGGGGGAACCCATAGCCAGCCCACTAGATTGTTCAAAAATGTTGCTATCAAATTGGAAGTAATTTTGACTAAGACATATATCTAATAAGAAAATAAGATCATTTATTTTAATAATATCCATAGTGGATTGGATTGGAAATATCTAAGACAAGTGGTAAACACTCATATGCTGGTATATTGGAGAACATATTATCAACATATTAAATCCTTGTCATCATGTTAAATTATCACGTAGTAACGACGGATTCCATCAAATATTTAAAAATCATTGTCATTTGTATTGGTAACTATCAATTTTACAGATCTTGAAAATTCTAAGGCATATTCCTCACTTATGTATATTAATAACAACTCGCTTTAGGATCAAATGAAAAATTTTCTAATTTTCTCAAGATCTGCCAAAAAGTAAGTACTAGAACTATTGTATTCGAATTGGCTTTATTCTTATGTATCATGGTATCAGAGTGCAGTTTTCTATATATGTGAAAGCTGAGGCAATTATTTACATTCTATATTAGGAATAAATTCAATGAATTATGTTCATTTTCGATTTATATATAGAATTTTGATGAAATAAGTTTATAAATGTCTTATTATTGTCTATCGATGCCCGTTCAAATAGATAAAACATCAAGACGCCATTTACACAGAAAAACAGTTTTTATAATCTTATTAGTTGAAGCAAATAAACTACTTTCTAAGTTAGACCAAGTGAGACATATTTCTTAGAAAGCCATGAATTGAATTAAATATACCTACTACCATCTAAGTGGGACTAATTGTTATTGAATTTGAAATAACTTTAACTGACACATAAATTAATTAGTATTATGATTTTTTATACTATTGATATATATATATATATATATATATATATATATATATATATATATATATATAATCTTTTGATAATTATTAGCAATAACAGGCTTGTTGAATCTTAAAAAACTCGATTTTATTAAAAAGTTGACGTTTCGCCACGACATTCGTGGCTGTGGCCGTTCTTTGTTATTTATTACGTGCTATTCAGTCCAATATTAACATTCAAATTTGTTATTATTAGATGGTAAGGGAAACCACAGAAACCTTTACCCACGTAATGTTCGAAATAGGTTCAAATTATTTTGATTTTGAAGAGTCAAAGAATAATAATAACAGGGTACTATTTATTTTTTTTCAAAAATTTCTCATTGCGGCTGTGGCCGTCTTCAGTTATTAATTACGTGCTATTTATTCCAATATCAACAGACAGGTCCGTTAGATGGGAAGGGAACCACAGAAACCTTCACCCACGTAATGTACAAAATAGGTTTAAAATATTTGATTGTTGTCTTTAAAAAGACATTACTTGTGATTTTGGAGATCACATGTTCTAAACTATACTTTCTTTCTAGAAAAATTGAAAATTCTAGATGTTTAGATTTTGTCTAAGGAGATGAGTTGTTGTGGTTAGAGTTTGTTTGTTGAATTATTTTGTTTTGATTTATATTGTTTCTTAGAAAAATTAAAGAATTAAATCTGCGTATATTGAACTCAAATGTTTGATATCTGTTCTATCATTTACGACTTCATTTAAATTTTTTTGAATATGTAACATTTCTAAAATTTCTCTGCGTTTTTGATCTTTTTCTATTTCTAAAATTTTTGTGCTATTAAAGTTGAAAGTATGATTCTCATTGTTTTTATGTTTTATTAGTGCTGTGGTTTGTGTTCTGGTATATTTGTGTGCTTTCAATCTTTCTTCTAAATTTTGAAAAGTTTGTCCTATATATTATTTATTACAATTATTACAGGGTATACTATAAACAACATGAGATTTTTGCAGAAGAGGTGTTTTACTTTTTAATTTAGAATATATTTGTTTAATTTGATTCTGTGCGGTGTGGGCTGCTTTAATATCGTGTGGATTTAAAATTTGTGAAATTTTATTACTTAAATGAGGAGTATATGGAAGAGGAATATATTTTTTGTTAATATTTTCTTGTTTTGATGTTTCTAATGTGTTGTACAGTTTATGAATTCTATTTTTAGTGATTTTCTGTATAAGTTGTATTGGGTAATCGTTTTTTATGAGTAATTTATGGACATCTTGTAATGTTTCATGTCTGTCTGTAGGTGAAGTAAGTTTAAGTGCTTTGTCTATATATCCGATTATAAAACTCTTTTTTTGTGACAAATGATGTGTACTGTTGTAGTTCAATGTTCTTTGTGAAAAAATTTCTTTTCTATGCCATTTTGTGATAATTTCATTGTTTTTGTGTTGAACTACAACAGTACACATCATATATATATACATATATATATATATATATATATATATATATATATATATATATATATATATATATATATATATATATATATATATATATATATATATATATATATATATATATATATATATATATATATAATCTAGATGGTGGATGAGATCACTAAAAAAATTGATTTCATAAGTGATTAAGGAATTATCGATAACAAAGCTCTTTGGCTATGCTGATTATTCTGTTGCACCTGTAATTCTTGTTCGCTTATATTATACTGATGTAGGTTTTGTCATGAGGCGAAAATATCTGAATTAATTTTGCCTTTTCAACCTTTTTTCTGTATGTCAAATTTTGGTACAATTATAGTATGAGTCCCACTTTCCTTCATATTCAATGCTTTCAATATGCCTCCTGAACATTCGAAAGTTAACACTATGGATGATTTAATTCAAATGGTTTTCGTGATTGAAAAAGACTATGTTATATCAAAGATGAAATAGCAGTATAACAAATCTAACTGGATGATCAGAATATTCAGCAGAATTGAAATAGGTAAGTTAATTGCGTTACAACTACCAGGTCTATGTGCACCTACTGAGCTACGTATTTAGACCGAGACTAGTGAGAGGCTCCCCCGCCTATTAAATAGATCCGTGAAAACTATAGATCAATGAAAATATAGTTTCCCGAACCAAGATGAGTGCAAAGCCCGTCCCTGCCTCTTTCGAACGGTACGCGACGCGTCGAGTGCTGAGCGCGTCCCTACCTCTGTCGAACGGGCGCACAATCTACTAGGCCTGTAAAAGTAACGAAAAGTGTGGTACCCGTATGTATTCGTTACTTTATGATAGAGTATTCGTTACTAAGTATTCGTTACTTTCGTTACTTTCGTTACTTCCGTATAAGGAAAGATTTGAACGCTTAGTTTTCGTTATCGTTACTTTCGTATGTTTCGTTACATTCGTTATCGTTACTTTCGTATAAGATTCGTTAGTAGTTTACTTTACAGATATACCGTATATACGTTAGTTTCGTATGTTTCGTTACATTCGTTATCGTTACTTTCGTATAAGATTCGTTAGTTCCGTATAATATAACGATAATTTGAAAGATTCAAGCTCATATTCCTTATTGCATTAATATTTATGTGTCGTTATTTATATTTAGTATGATTTATTGGATTATAGGACACTTTCCTGTAGGCTAGGGTTATAGATAGCTGATTGCATTTTATTAATTACAATAAAATTCATGGGCATATTTGTAGGAAACACCATTGATGCATATTATTACTGAAATAACGGCTTTTGAATTTTTTAGGTTTTTTTTTCAAATTATTCAACAGAGTTATCCAAAGAGGATATTATTTTGTAATAATTTCAAGACTCAAAACTCATTATTTTCAAATTGTTCATCTCCCCTTTATATTAACTCTTTGTTCAATTGCTTCTAAGATTTGAGCCTTATTTTATATAACATTTTGAAATAAAATAATTTCACATAAATTGGTTTCTGCAGATGACTTTTATTAGGGTAAAATTGATGTTCATTTAGTTATTTGTTAGTCTTTGAGGCATCGATTACAAGCCAAGTAATTGAATAATTCCAATACGGAATCAGAATCCTGTCTCGGTAGATGGTTTATTGGAGGACAAAATACCGACAAACACTGGCAAAATGGTATTTTTTTAAGGTATGTGAATATGATAATTTTTTTGTGATTTGAATTTTAAAATTTTTTTTAGAGGTATGTCTTGTTTTTTTTTCATGTTTTTCTTTATACTTATTGAAAAAAAATTATTATTATCAAATATGTGAGTGTTTAACTGATGTAATATGTAGGTAAAAAAGTGAAGTAAAGTTCGTGTGACTTGTGGTGGTCATCTTTTCACTCGTACATCTAATAAAAATTAAACATCTGACGTCACGGTTATCTACCTTAATAATTATTACCCAAAGATAAATTTTAATTTTTTTATATGATATTCATAAACAGAACAGTAGTACAAATACATGCTCAAAGTCATGCGCAAAGGAAAAATGCGAAAGTAACGAGTAACGATGCTAGTTCGAAAGTAACGAATCGTTACTTCGAGTCTAATGAAGTATTCGTTACTTAGTAACGAATACATACGGTTTGCCACAGCTCTACAATCTACTCGCTGTCAATCTCAGTTCGTGTGTAATCGGCTAGATGCTACGACCTCATTGGGACTCGCCGTGCCGAAACTTCTCGATAGAATTCAACCCGTCCAACTATCGGCTCCAAAGCCGGTCACGTGAATTCGAGTCGGATTGAAGCGAAAATGGTTCTTAAGAGTCGGAAATGCTGCCGTTTTCGCGAATTCCGGAGAAACGTCAAACTTTAAACGTTCGATATCGAAAATCGGCGTCTCGGATCGAGGCGAGACGTAGCCTAAGCACTACGGAAAGGACGTGGGCGATCGACGGGGCCCTTCGGGCCCCGCGATTCGGGGCCGATCTCCTCATCTCGGCTTTATAAGTTTGCCATAATGCGGCCTTCGGCCGCCTGCATTTTGGGAAGTCCAAAATGGCAAACCAATTATTTATTTAGTATTATATACTATATTTCACGCCACAACTGCTTTTGCTTATCAAACAATGGTTGAGCGCTATAAGTTGAGTGAAACATTTGGTTGAAATCGTAAAATTATTCCAAATCTCGCTTAAATATGATAGCACAAAACTTGAATCCATAATTCACTCAAGCATGTTCAGTTTCCTTATTGCCAGCAAAAAGTATGTTCAGGAAATAACAATTCAAACAAATTTTCAAGTCCTCATTCTTCAAATTCTACGGCCAAACTTTCGATTCGTATGTGAGTGATAAACTCACTCACTCACCAAACGAGCTCTGCATGTATTCAAACCATGAGATTTATGTATTATCTTAATCGAAGACAAGATTTCAATCAATGAGTTCACACATATTACTGTATTCCGAAGACTTTTACTTCTCACTCTATTAATTCCATTTGTTCAATCCGTCCGAATTGTCCTCTATTCGATGAGAATCCTTTTACTTCGAGCGATTTTTGGATAATAGAATTAAGATGTGTCGGATTTGGCGATAACTATGAATGAATATTCCGAATTCCAACTTGCAAATATTTATCATGGCACCACTGAAGTGTGAAATGGTCATGTCTTCGTTTGACAAAACATTCCACTTATGTACAGCTGTTTTCGAATAATTCCTGCCTTTATTTTATTGAGTGGTGATGCAATTTATTTCCGTAGGATTGCTCTTGTCTTCAAGATAGTTTAGTAGATAGTTAAATATTATACAAGGGTATAAAGTATTAGATTTTAGCTCGAGGTTGTGTTGAGACGAAAAACCGTCAAAATGTAATATTTTTCCCGTGTATAATACACTAGTTTTCTGTGACGGGAAGAACGTCGTTTCAATCTATACAATATATTATGAGTCAGAAAATTGTCGAACTGAAATTTGAAATTTTAACTTGGTAGGATGTGGTACTGATAGCGACAATTAGACCTGCGTTGCTAAGGAATCTTTTGAAGTAATCAAATATCTCTCAAATTAATTCTATGGTTGGATTTAAAAAATGCGAACTTAGTGGTTTGGTTATCTTGAATTATATGAGGGTAAAAAATGACTTATGTATACTTTTCTCTGACTGTACAGGAGTTATTAAAAGCAACGAAAGTAGCGTCAAAAAAAATATTGCCAGCTAAATCGCTGAAAATTTACGAAACCGCGTATTCAAGATTTATGGAATGGAAGATGAAAAATATATGCAGTTCTTTCTCAAATACGGTGTTATTAGCTTATTTTTCAGAACTGGCTCAACAACAAAAGCAGTCAACAGTGTGGTCGAATTATTAGCAATGATTAAAAGTATGTTCCAATCCAATAATAATGTAGAAGTTTCAAAAAATTGAAAAGGTTACAAGCCCAAGAAAGCAGCTATTTTCACGAGTACACAAATACGTGATTCTTCAAATAATGCTCCCGATGAAGTTTATTTAATGGCCAAGGTTGTTGTATTTGGGATTGCAGGACCTTTTCGAATTTGTGAAATCAGCTATGTAACATCAGATGATATTGAAGATTCGGAAACGTTAATAATTGTGAAACTTAAGCGAACAAAGAATGATATAAACAGGAGATTTGTAGTTACTGAAGAATATAATAAATTTTACCGAATGTACATCGCCCTTCGTTCAGAAGCTCCAAAAGATCAATTAAAAATGTATCAATCAGGTTGTGGTTAAAAATACCTGATATTACCTGAAACAGTAGCTACTTTTCTTCAACTTGAAAATGCTAACACATATATACAGGTCATTCATTTCGAAGATCGCCTGCTACACTTTTAGGTGAATATTGAGGAGACTTGATGACACTTACGAACGTGGCGGTAGGAAGTCATCAACGGTCGCTGGAGGTTATATTGATTAATCGTTATTACACAGGACAGAAATTGCTGATAAAATGTTTAGGACGTCGCAAGCAGGTATTAGGCCAAGCTACAGAGATTTTTTCATGTAAAAAGTGTTAGAAGAAAACCAGCTGCGCCATTGTTTGTAAAATAGTTCCATATGATATAGTGATATGTTTTTCACTCGACTTTATTATTTATAACTTTGTTATCAACAATTTCATGCAAAAAATGGCATTTTTTTTAGTTTTTTGCTTATAAAAATGAAACTATCAGAGTAATCGTAATAATGTTAATAGACTAATTGTAGAAAATGAAAAGAAGAAGAAAATGAGAAGTAGGATGACTCGATCAGACCCTTAATTTGAGAGGAAATCGGAAAAACCGGCCAAAATGCAGTTTTTTCAAAAATTCTTAACTCGCTTATTTTTTGAGTTGTAGCGTAGATCCTCCGGCCAGTATTAGCTATTGATATAAACTTCATTTGTGCGGAGATCAAAACTGTCCGATGCATAGTTTTTGATCTGTGATCATTTGATTATGTTACTATGCAATTTTCCAGCAGACCTGAATGCGACAGGTATGGTCCGATTTCAATTTACTAAAAAGATTTTGAAAGTATAATTCTCATAGTTCAAAACGTTCATCTTGGTTTTTCATAAAAACGCTGAGAAATATGTTAAAAATAAAGCTGAACATGACAAAAAACGGCCGAGCGCGTGAGAGTAGTTGAAGAGTGGGGGTTTACAATTATTATCTGACAACGTTTAGAAATTACTGTCACGTTCAAAATGCCGACGCTTTCGAATGTCATACTTCTCCTTGCCTGCTGCTCCACTCCCACTCTTCAACTACTCTTAGACACTCGACCGTTTTTCGTCATGTTCAGCTTTATTTTTAACATATTTCTCTGCGTTTTAATGGAAAACCAAGATGAACGTTTTGAACTATGAGAATTCTACTTTCAAAATCTTTTTAGTAAATTGAAATCGGACCATACCTGTCGCATTCAGGTCTGCTGGAAAATTGCATAGTAACATAATCAAATGGCCACAGATCAAAAACTATGCATCGGACACTTCCTGATCTTCGCACAAATGAAGATTATATCAGTAACTAATACTGGCCAGAGGATCTACGGTACAACTCAAAAAATAACCGAGTTAAGAATTTTTGAAAAAACTGCCTGTTGGACGGTTTTTTCCGATTTTCTCTTGAACTAAGGGTCTGAACGAGTCGTCCTACTTCTCATTTTCTTCGTCTTTTCATTTTCTACAATAAGTCTATTGACACCATCACGATTACTTTGAAAGTTTCATTTTTATAAGCAAAAAACTAAAAAAAATGCGTTATAAATAATAAAGTCGAGTGAAAAACATATCACTATATCATATGGAACTATTTTACAAACAATGGCGCAGTTGGTTTTCTTCTAACACTTTTTACACAAAATGCTCCCTACAAATCTCTGTAGCTTGGCCTATATATCAACGGCAGTTGTGTCTATGGCAAAATAAATTATAATTTCATCACAAGAAAAATTGACTGTTGTGCCCAATGAAATATTTTTAACTAAAATATCTACTTTAACTATTGTGTATATCTATTCGGAAAGAAAGTATTCATTTTTTCCCGGGAAAAAAAGTAATTTCATAAAAAGTGATATTTTGTTATCTGTCAACAGAGATAAAATGTCAAACTTTTTTCCCGTCACAGGAAATAGTATATTGTTATACGAGTATAGTAGTGGGGTCGGTTAACTAAAAATTCTATCAAAATATTTCACATCTGGCAACCACTGCGCTCTTTTGGATTCTGATAGTACATGGGTAGGCGCGTTGAAAAAGACCGGGACACAAATTTTTCTGGACCTCTTGTGGTGTTGATGAAGTAATCAATATGGCCGCCATAGTTTTGTAACACGCTTTTAAATTTCCCTGTATAACTCGGATTTTTGTTAGAATATCAACCGATATTATCAGTGATTATTAATGAGCAGAAAATGCGCTTTTCAATGGTATAAGTGACATTATTGACAGCTTTGTAATTATAGAAATGATTGTAACATAATCATTTTTTTTGATTAAATTTTGATTTTCGTCGAAACATTTTGCTAAATATCTCGAAACTTGTTGCATATAGCTGAAAATTGGTAAAATACTTTTTGTTTGTCAATAAATTAGCTTTCAAACGGTGTACCTGACTTCTATTTTATCACAAACAGTTACTGAAAATGTGCCAGAACAGTGTAGCATTGCACAGTTATGGCATCAATGTACATAATTTATGTGGGTTCAGTAAAGTGAGCGGCTTTATGACTGTTTAATTAGGGAATGTAATTATTTTAATTTTTGGTATATATCAAATAATTTGCATCTTGTTCGAAGCAATTGGCACTTTCTTTTTCGTTTTAAAATCAGTGACATGAGGACATCTAAGATAACTGTAAGATACGCTTCAATCATTAGGTACAAGAATGAGAAATAAGAGAATCTATAATACAATATTATTATAACTTAATATGCAAATTAAGTATGAATAAATAAATATATACATAAATATATATATATATATATATATATATATATATATATATATAATTATATTGTAAAATACACTGATATTCAAAGCAAATAATAATATGCAATAATATTTAATGGGTAGGAAAACTAAAAATTCTTCTTGTGATTAACGATCACTGTCGGAGCACTGTCCTTCACATACACAAAGTTTTTTACATCGTTTTCCCATTTTAACACATTTACAAGATGTGCATCTCTTCTCGCAAGACAGTCTTTCGGCCTTTTGACTGTCATTTGTTCTTGCAAGATTTGTGATATTTTGCTTCGCGGGCTACAAGTGTCTGTAAAATACCATTTCCATCGTCCAACTGATTCAAGTTTCTATTAGCACTTGGAAGCTCACCATGTTCTGCAAAAACTATAAGATTCTTCGCCGTTGTTAAATAACCTTCATACTTCGGAATTATTAGGCGCTCTTTGGAATGCTTTTGGCATAGCAAACACAGGTCTCCTACAAACGGAGCTAACACTGGTATAGTTGTAGCATCAACCAATTCATGTTTCCTCTTAGTTGACATGATAGGGTAATTTTTTTCGATATGGTCGACTCAATAGACCGGGAGATGGTGACACAAAATGTTAGGTCATTTTTACCAGTATGGCGGTTCTTCAGGGTTGTAATTGCGTAAAGGCAAAAAGGAAAATGATGGACATAGTGCTGGTATTGGCGGCCCAATCGCGTGGGCGTTAATCGAACGCGTCGGATAATAATTTTTGCATAGCTAATCATCGTCGAGTAGCCATTCACGAAAATCACCTTGCCATACTTTTCCGACAGTTCCCAATGGCCGCCATACCACTGCAAAGGAGTAATTTTTTTTTTCCAAACGATTTGTACCAGTATTGCATTTGAATTTTTGGAAAGTATTTGACAAAATGTTACCGTTATTATTTTTTCCCATACTTCTAGTAGGGAGAAAAATTGCTGCCATACTTGAAATACTTATTTATTTGGCACGTTTCAAAAATGCTACTGTCAAATCATTTTTTACATCATGGTATCATTGTATTCTCTTCGTTTGGATGCAATTGTACCTAAAAAAAATTATTATAGATTGTAACCATGGGGCGGACGACTGTCGGACTTGAGCTAAAAAGTGAAAAAAAATGTTGACGATTTGTATCCTTATGGCATTTGGAATTTTGGAAATTATACGATAAAATGTGACCATTATTATATTTGCCACACTTCTAGTAGAGGGAAAAAGTGGCGCCATAGTGGTACAAATCGTTCGATTTAAGAATAAAATCTTTTTTTGAAAGAATATTGTTCACATTCGCCACCTTCCACAGGTATGTCATTATCAGACTTCTATTTATAATCATACAGTGTACTGTTACAAAAAGTTTCAGGGTGGAACAAATCGTTTGGCGAAAAAAAAAATTACTCTTCTGCAGTGGTATGGCGGCCATTGGTAACTCTCGGAAAAGTATGGCAAGGTGATTTTCGTGAATGGCTACTCGACGATGATTAGATATGCAGAAATTAACCTGGTACAAATGGTTGAATTGTTTTATTTAAATTAAAGTATTCGCGTCGGTATGGCGGGCTGTAAGTCACACCCGAGAAGTATGGCATTACGCTACCGCCTACTTCTTTTTTTTTCGACTATCTGAAAATACAAGCATTTTTGTGGAACAAATCGTTCGACAATCGTTATTTATCCAACGAGTTCGATTAACGCCCACGCGATTGGGCCGCCGGTACCAGCACTATGACCATCATTTTCCTTTTTGCCTTTACGTAATTAGACCCCTGAAGAACCGCCATACTGGTACAAATGACCTAATATTTTGTGTCACCATCTCCCGGTCTATAAGTAATAGGTAGCTTCTTTATACAATGACGTTTCTCATACACTATCTGACTTAATAAGGACATATCTGACATTCCAAGACAGTATTTGAAATCTTACATTGCTACCATAACTTTGCAATGCTACACTGTTTTGACACATTTTCAGTAACTGTTTGTTATAAAATAGAAGTCAGATACACTGTTTGAAAGTTAATTTATTGACAAACAAAAAGTATTTTACCAATTTTCAGCTATATGCAACAGGTTTCGAGATATTTAGCGAAATGTTTCGATAAAAACCAAAATTTTATTAAAAAAAATATTTATGTTACAATTATTTTTATAATTACAAACCTGACAATAATGTCACTTATACCGTTGAAAAGTGAATTTTCTCCTCATTAATAATCACTGATAATATTGGTTAGTATTTCAACAAAAATCCGAGTTATACAGGGAAATTTAAAAGCGTGTTACAAAACTATGGCGGCCATATTGATTACACCATCAACGCCACTAGAGGGCCAGAAAAATTTGTGTCCCGGTCTTTTTTAACGCGTCTACCCATGTACTATCAGCATCCAAAAGAGCGCAGTGGTTACCAGATGTGAAACTTTTTTTAGCTATCACACCCCACTATAGAAAAGCGTGATTTTTCCAGTGAGTATGTATGTTTATTATACGAGCGTAGCGTAGCGGAGCGAGTGGATTATTTTATACCTTCGAACTGGAAATAGGTTTTCTTACGTGTATAACATACTAGTTTTCTTGGACTTAAATTATCTTGTTTAATGAAATAAATACTCTATCACAGCGAGCTGCATCAGAAGAGCAAGTTTTCATAAAGGTCCAGTTCAAAATATCTATTCATTCAATTATGATTTTTGTTCTAAATACAAAAATCAAAATTGCGCCCTCTATCATACGAAACTACTTACTTAAAAACTTTCAACCCTATTGCTACAAAATCGTATAAACAAGGTTTATATTCTCCTCCGGGGGTCAAGCCCTTGCCCCAACCAATTCGTATCGAAATAAATACCATCCAATATATCATACGAAACTACCTACCTACAAAGTTTCGTCCCTGTGGTCCCAAACTTGCGCTTTCTATCGTGTGAATAAGATTTATTAACTTCCCTATGGTGTCAACCCCCCAACCAATGGGTACCAAACCCAAAACCAATCCCATATATATATATATATATATATATATATATATATATATATATATATATATATATATATATATAATAAGATTTATTAACTTCCCTATGCGTGTCAACCCCCAACCAATGGGTACCAAACCCAAAACCAATCCCATATATATATATATATATATATATATATATATAATATATATATATAATATATATATATATATATATATATATATATATATATATATATATATACCCAAGTAACATTAATGCTCTTATTCCGATCTTCAAGATCGCTTTAAAACTATACAATAAAATTTCGAATAAAATCAAGTGATCTTCAAGGCATACCTGAGACCATCATGAAGCAGCTTCTAGCCAAAAAGGGCCCATCCTAAAAAGGCCTTCAAGACTAAATTTCAAAACTGTATTAAAACTATTAAGTTTTAATTCTATATTCTTAAAGTGTTCTTCAAGGCAACTTCAAATACATAAATTAAAACTTATTATCTGACATTTTGCTCTCAAAATGTATTCAACGCGGAATAAATTAACTTAAAAATAATTAATTAATCCTAAAAGAGTTTTATTTTGATTACTAACACTCGACAACTTTTAAGTATGTATAATGGCCGGCAGAGTGGTAATATTTTAAACCGCATACGTATACTGAGCATATCATAAAATAATATTCGAAACAAAACGAATGGCACTTTTCTGATAAAAAGTAATAAAATACTTCAACACAACTCGAGCGCCACTCATTTAATGTATTTTTCCCATATTTAAAAAATATTGGAAGAATATTATCAAATTTTATTTTGCATCTAATGATCTAAATGCATATTTTCAATTAAATGGCATATTTCGACATACCGTTCTTCAGTTCTTCAAGACGATACAAGACGCAATTATTTGAATGATAGTATTCTTTTCGTTTACTATTGAAAAAGTCCAAAATGGCGGAGTCTTCATTGCAGTTAAACATAGCGTGATCTAGATTAAAACTAATTGTTCATTTATTAAATGTTTCAAATCTCACAAAATTTAAAACAGCGTTTTATTAGCCACTATAAATCTAATGACTCCCACAGGAGTCTGTTTACGTTTCCTTTCAAAACCAATATGCTTTAATATGTTCAAATTTTGACCTTATTGATTTAAAGTGGTCTTGCGCTCAAATGGAATCCTAACCTCACAAAAAAAAATTTTCGCGGATCTTGCTCAAGAATAGTCTTTGGAAATCGTTTACTAATGAGTTCTAATATTGTTTAACAGTGCTTTGGCTCATGTTTGAAAGGATTGCCAGTTCTCTAAGCTCTTCGCAGAAAAGCGGATTTTTTATGAGTTCATTGTCGTTTTGAAATTCATCATTTTGAATTTGATCGTCGTTTTAGTAGATTTCTTTCTATAATTCCCAGGCATTGCTTTCATAATCGAACGGATTGAAAGATGAAGTGAAAGGACACTCTTTATAATAACGCTGGTTTCAATTGCACTATGGTTTTCTTGCACTGGTTGAAAAGAGCTTCTCTCAGTTATATCCCCTCCACATTCATCTGAATGTGGAGGGGATATTTAATTATTTTTAATGAAGTCGTCCAAAGACCAAAAGGTATTTCTTTTAACCAAATTGACCAAATTAAAACCTTTAAACTTAATTATACTCTTAATGTACTCATTAAAAGGTAAAAATTATGTTTTTGGATTTAATGTGGTATTATATTGAATGTATTGTCTTAGGATAAAATAGTGTTCCCAATGGGGTTAAAAGAATACAACAAGGGTACTCCATAAAACTGCATTAAAACTATTTTTTTCCTGAACGGATTGTTTTAAAACCAACTTGCTTTTTAATTCTTAATAATATCAAAATAGTTTTAAAATAGCCAATGTTAAGATTAGCATAAAACCAGTATAAGATCAATAGGACATTAAGAGCAAATAGCCTTTTTATTTTGATTTAAAGAGTGCATTAAATTCTTTGTTTGAAAAAAAGTGGTCTTTAAGAACTTTTAGTTTATCTTAAGGTTACTCTAAGTCCTATGTCGATTTATTGAATATATTAAAGCATTTTTGAAACCGAAATAAATAGAAACTGTCTTCAAATTGTTACTTGGGTATATATATATATATATATATATATATATATATATATATATATATATATATATATATATATATGTATATATATATATATATATATATATATATATATATATATATATATATATATATATATATAGTTGATGGAATCCATCGTTACTACGTAATAATTTAACATGATGAACAAAACTAAATTTGAATTTACTACGTTTATTATAGTAAATTCAAATTTAGTTTTGTTCATCATATATATATATATATATATATATATATATATATATATATATATATATATATATATATTTATATATATATATATATATATATATATATATATATATATATATATATATATATATATATATATATATCTATATATATAGATATATATATCTATATATATATATATATATATATATATATATATATATATATATATATATATATATATATATATATATATATATATATATATATATATATGTAATATATATATATATATATATATATATATATATATATATATATATATACACATAGAGATATATGAAATTGAGTTTCTGGTGCCAAGCATCATAAAAAGTCATGAAATAAAAAACTATACTGGTCCTAGATCCAACTTTGCTAATTGCACCCATTTTAATAAGGAGTTTTTCAAAGGGAAACTCTGCTAAAAATTACGTAGAATGTGATTTATTCTGTGAACTTGTATTTCTGACAAATACATCAGAATGAAAAAATATAAAATCTGATACTTGTTGTCTTGGTTACTAATATGGAAAAGTGTTGCCAAGATGGAAAAGTGGTGCTAACTGGAAAAATGTCACTTTGTTTTACGATTTCGTATATTCTGAATGTTTTATAATATCCGATGTAATAAAATTTTCAGTAATACCGGAGATAATTCTATAGATTCATATAACAATCAATTCATGAAAAATATACAAGTTGGCCATATTCAATTTCATATATCACATAAATTGAACAAGGAAAATTTTTCAATAATATAAAAATTGTCAAACAACTTGTCAAGGGAGCTGATTATATGTATTCTGCGACGCGAAGTCTGCATTCAGAATGCAACAGTTAATTATAGAAATCGTCGAGTTACCCCTACTCAAAAGTTGCATATAGCTGTTTCAATCTTGTTAGATCTCTTCAGAGCAACTTATTTTACTCAGAGTGAATTAACATATTTCTAATTGTTTCCCACTAAAAATAGCGGCTGAACTACTATATGGATAAGAACCCATAGCGCTCAAACTATTGAAGAATGTTTCTTATTTGCTTGATGTGATATATAAAATTCACTTTGCTCAATTTTTCATGAATTGATTGTTGAGTATAGCTAATATCACAACAATTAATTACGTAGCGCGCTGTCGTGAGTAGGTATGTCCATACTTTTTGAGTACTATGTTAGTGTGCTCTGGAATCACATACACCACTGTTGCAGAGTAGACATCTTCATCCCAGGAAGTGTTTTTCTTGCGACATTCTACATTTTCTATCAAAACCGTGAATTGTTTTGTTTCCAGTATCTTTATCGGAAGGTGCTCTGGATTTTTATCCATTCGACTATGATTTATATTGTGGAATTATAAAAATATGTTAATTCACCCCGAGTCAAATAAGCTGCGCTGAAGAGATCTAATACGATCAGAACAGCTGTATGCAGATTTTGTATATGGGTGACTTGACGTTTTCTATAGTTCACTGTTGCATTGTGAATGCAGATTTTGCGTCGCGGAATACATATAACTAACTCCCTTGGAAAATAGTTTGATAATTTTCAAATTATTAAAGAATTTTCCTTGTTCACTTTATGTGATATATGAAATCTCATAAAACTATATGAACATCAATCTTCAAAAATGTATGTACTCAAGATGCAAGCCCTTTTTAGAGTTAAAAATCACTCAATGAATGTGTCGTATTCTGTTTGAATATAAAATTTCAGCAGAAGCAGTAAGTTGTATGAAGACATTAGTTTCTTGATACTCGCAAAAAATAATGAATTATAGAAATTGCGGAAACTGCGAAGATTGCCATTCTAATTGCATTATTTGGACAGATGTCTCGAACAATTTCATAATATTCCAAACAAGTGACGAAGATTCCTAGTGAATTTCACGGACTCAAGAAATATTGCGTGAGCTCCCACATTGATTTATACTCGCAAATAAAAATTCAGTCGAAATCATTAACTACCTATACAACTTTGAGTATCTACGATAAAGTTTTATTACTGATGGAATTTTTGAATTCGTATGAATCAGAAAGCTGAATTTGAATTTTTAAGGAGGTTTTCACTTCGAAAACCTTCTTATTAAAATGGGTGCGATTTGCAAAGTTGGACCTAGGACCATGATAGCTTTTCATTTCATTATTTTTCATGATGCTTGGCACCAAAAACTCTATTTCATTTATCTGTCTATATATATATATATATATATATATATATATATATATATATATATATATATATATATATATATATATATATATATATATATATATATATATATATATAATATATATATATATATATATATATATATATATATATATATATAAATATATATATATATATATATAGAATGAAAAAATTCATATTACTTTAAATTTTTTACCCTTCTACGATGAACCCCTATTTTTCCATCGCGATTCTCATTTTTTTTATTTTATCCACATATCCGCAATAGGGTTGCAATATGACAATCGAAAATGACAATAGTCGGTCTGAGAGTAGGTCGTAATAAATTTTTCATTCCCCTAAGTGATTAGAGTTGTCCGCCCCAAATATTTTTATGAATTTTTTGGACAAAATTTTTTTTTTTTATTTTTTATGATGTTGCCTTACAAAATACATACAACTCTAAATTTTCACCCTTCTATCAACAACCCATATTTCTTAATAAATTTAATAATTTAAACAACGTTTGCCGGGTCAGATAGATTGATAGATAGTATATATATATATATATATATATATATATATATATATATATATATATATATATATATATATATATATATTGGTATTGGTGAGTGCGGATGGTGACCGATGCGCTGCGACCTTATTAGATCTATTGTGCCCCATCTTCTTCTGCTTCTCGATGTGTTCTCGTTTTACAGCAGCCCCTCAAGCCTCAATACCTTCAGGAATTTGAGGATTTTAAGGGCGTCTATTCGTGGTATTTCTTCTACAGTCAGCTGGTATGATCCCAGTGTGTTAAGTCTTTCATGGTGCACAGCATAGCACTCCATCAGTATATGGTGGGGTGTTTCTGGACGTTCCTTGCAGAATCTGCAGGTGCTGTCCCCCTCTAAACCTAGCTTCCTTAGGTGTTCTTTGAGTCTGCAATGCCCCGTAAGAAATCCTGTTATTGTCTTTAGACTAGTTTTGCTGAGGTTAATCAGTGTCTTCGATCTTGCTCGGTTGAACTTTCCGAGAAGATCTTTGGCCTGCCTCAGTCTTTGCCTGTATGTTGCTCTCATTGCTTCTTCAGCTTTATTGAGTTCTTCTTGGAAGTAAGATTTTCCAAGTCCACAGAAAGGTTCTGGCCCGATCCGTGGCGTTGACGCACCCTTTCGTGCCAGGGTGTCTGCTTGTTCATTACCCTTCACTCCGGCGTGCCCCGGCACCCAGAGGAGTATCACTTTGTTGTTCCTGCCCAGATCGTTTAGTTTGTCTAGGCATTCACAAACCATCTTTGAGTTGATGTTATAAGAGCTCAACGCTTTGATGGCTGCTTGGCTATCGGAGAGGATCGCAATTTCCTTGTTCCGATATTTCCTATCGAGGTTGAACTGAATGCACCTTTCTATGGCGTGAATTTCCGCTTGAAAAATACTGGGGAACTGGCCCATGGGTTCTGAGTATTTGGTACGAGGCCCAACGACTCCTGCTCCAGTTCCTTCGGGAGTTTTAGACCCGTCCGTATACCATATTATGGTATTCTTCTCCAGTGCTCGAATGGATTCTATGCTCCATTCCTTCTTGGTATTTAGTTCCGTTCGAAATAATTTCTTGAAACTAAATTTCCTGGTAATTTCGTCAGTTGGGAGGTCAGCAAGGTGTGCACTTCCGATAAGGGTTGAGTCCCTTGTACCGTATGCAGCACCTTTGAGTCCAACTTTAGCCAACCTGAGGTTTGCTCCCCAAGCAGTTCTCCTCACCGTGATGTGGAGAGGAGTGAGGTCCAGAATGACCTCTAGTGCTGCTGTTGGAGTCGATCTCATTGCTCCTGTTATACAAAGACATGCTAGTCTTTGCACTTTCTCCAAGGTTTTCTTTGCTGTGGTGAGTTCGGTTCTGCCATACCACACTACTGCTCCGTAGGTGATCATAGGCCTCACTATCATGGTGTACATCCATCGCAGTATTGATGGGTTACAGCCCCACGTTTTTCCTGCGATGTTTCTGCACACCATCAGTGATGATTTTGCCTTGTTAACGATCTTTTCTACGTGCATGTTCCAGAGTAGTTTTGAGTCTAGGGTGAGCCCTAGATACTTCACAACTTGCTGCCATTCTAAGTCTGCTCCGTCGAGAGGAATAGTCCTTAAGTGCTGAAGCTTTGTTCTTCTAGTGAAGGGTACCAATGTGGTTTTTGATGCGTCAATTCTCAATCCCACCGAGAGGCACCACCTTCTGGTAGTCTCTAGCTCCCTTTCTATGAGGTCGCAGAGGGTTCCTTCGAATTTACCTTTGGCCATGATGACTATGTCGTCAGCATAGCCGAGGCAAGTGACTCCGTTCCCGGTTAGTGTTTCGAGTAATTCGTCCACTACAAGACTCCACATCAGAGGTGATAGTACCCCTCCTTGTGGGCATCCCCTGTTTATACTGATCCGAAAGGTGTTCTCGCCCACCTTCGTTTCGGCCGTTCTTGTAGCCAGCATTTGGCACATCCATCTAGATGTGGTTCTGTCCACTCCCTTGTTCATTAGGGCCCTTTTTATTGCTTCGTGAGAGGTGTTGTCGAATGCCCCCTCTATGTCTAGGAAGGCGCAAATGGCCATTTCTTTATACTCAAGTGATTTCTGGATGTTTTCGGTGAGCACATAATATATATATATATATATATATATATATATATATATATATATATATATATATATATATATATGTATATATATATATATATATATATATGGGTTGAAAATCTGTAAATAGATAGTTTCGTATGATATCTTGCATGAGATTAGTTTTGGTTTGAATTGGTTGGGGGGTTAACCCCCCGGGCAGGAAATAAATCTTGTTAACGACAAAAGGCGCAATTTTGGTTCAAAGCTTGTAAGCAGGTATTTTCGTATGATATCTTGGATGGGATTGGTTTTGGTTCGATTTGACCCCCAGGGGGAAGAGATAAATTTTCTTTACATGATAAAGAGCATAATTCTGGAGAAAAAGTATTGAAAATTTTTGAGTAGGTAGTTTCGTATATCTTAGATGGGATTGGTTTTGGTTCGAATTGGTTGAAGGGTTAACCCCCTAGGGAAAGAAGTAAGTTTTGTTTACACAATAAACAGCGCTATTATGTTGCAATAGGGTTGAAAGTAGGTAGTTTCGTATAATATCTTGAATGAAATTGGTTTTGGTACGAATTGGTTGGGGGTTGATTCCCCGGGGAAAAATAAATCTCGTTTACACGATAGAGGGCGCAATTTTCAATTTTTTTAATTTGGGATAAAAATCATAATTGAATGAATAGATTTTTTAAACTGAATACGTTATGAACACTTGCTTTTCTAATGCAGCATATATATATATATATATATATATATATATATATATATATATATATATATATATATATATATATATATATATATATATATATATATATATATATATATATATATATATATATATATATATATATATATATATATATATATATATATATATATATATATATATATATATATATATATATATAAATGTTAAATTCTGGGGTTGATTTACACAAAAATAAAAATAACTATTCAGACCAATTCCATTTATTGCTTCCTACGTTAACAACTTGTTATACGGTAAACCATACACGATGACTCCTTGACCGTTCTCCCGTGCGCAGTAATTCCCTATCGCTACATTGGTAAGGCGCATATCTGCTTCCTACCACTCGTCCGTCCTGACATAAGAAATGATAGGGTGCGTAAAGGGGGTGTATAGGGATACCGTTAACATATATATAAATTTTTTTGTTTATGAACGTTTTGATTTTATCCAGAAATTAGCATACTCTTAAATTTGTCACTAATACGAAAACATCTAGATTCGAGAACGTACACATGCTCGCCAATTTCTGATTTACGAAACTATAGTTTTTTCAGAGATTGTTGTATTCAAATAAAATCATATACCTATGTATATAATTGCAATGAATAATTTCGCATACTATAAGTGCATTAAATATACAGAACTAAAACTTTCTAATATTTTCATTATATTCCATCCATCGTTGCCTGCTATTTCAGAACAAGATATAAATATGAGACGTAATTTTCAACTGAATAAAGAATTTGTTTTTAGTGATCTATTCATGATAATGAATTTTCTGTTTATTATATGAACTCATGATTTTTCACATAGAAAAATATGAAATTATATTACCTCCCAGTAAAATAGATTAACATTAATCGTGAAAGATTAAAGATAATAAGACAGCTAGTTTCCAAAACTAAAATATATATAAATATATATATATATATATATATATATATATATATATATATATATATATATATATATATATATATATATATATATATATATATATATATATATATATATATATATATATATATATATGTATATAAATTTTTGTTGCTTTGGGCCATTAAACGAAAACACATAAAAACATAAATAAGTACACACATATATTGTATGAATTATTGAAAACACTTTTAGAATATAATATTTTTCAGAATACAGCGAAATGAAATTTTTTTAATTCTAATATGAATACTGCTCTATGAGAGGACATTATCCACACAGGTAGGATCCAAAGATTTTAACTAGTCGTCCAAGGATAACTACTTAGTGTCAGTCATACAACTATTAAATAAAGTAAATAACTACCACAAAACTCGATATCTAATACTTTGATTTCAGTATAATATTCACTTCATCCATTGTATTTTTCATGATTTTCATATAATAAATGAAACATTCCGCCTTTGTAGAAGCAAAATTGACAAAAACTTTTGCTTCCATTCAGATTTCGAAATATCAATTAATAAAAAGAAATTGGGCTAAATTTTTCAAACAGATTCATGATGAAGAAATGGGATTACTAACGTCTTCAATCAAGTAGCCAAATTGATCATGCACCTGTTGTTTTTCTTAAAATAAGCCAATAGTTACTTCAAAAGCTTTGCAGTATAGTACATTTTTATCCCAGGCTATGGTATATAATAATTTTCATATTGAACAGCGTGTTCACATAATCTATTTATTCGAAAACAATTTGTCATTGTAGAGAACAACATTGGATGTTTCATTAGATATTATAAAATTCATCAAGTTTTAGTCTTATTAACTGAAAAATCTCTGGTTGTGTAGAGTAATTTCTGTTTTTTATTTTATAATCTAGAGTTATCACAATTTTATCAAATGGTAGATACCTAAATATTAATTAAATTATGGCCCCATCGTGAGTAATTGTACCTCATCGATTTTCAGATATCTGTTTCATATTCGTTTTCCTGTTGAATGGAACGATTACCCTGTTGACCTCTTACCCGATACAAATTTCTGATATTAAATCATAAAAAAGGGTAGCAGAAGAATTGTCTATATATATATATATATATATATATATATATATATATATATATATATATATATATATATATATATATATATATATATATATATATATATATATATATATATATATATATATATATATATATATATATATATATATATATATATATATATATATATATATATATATATATATATATGTAGTTTTGTAAGTTACACCATTTATAACTCAAGAATGGCTGGACCGAATTTAAAGATCTTTAATATTACAAAAATTTAGAGAAAAAATTTCAATAACTGTCATATCGACTGGTATAGATATTCGAATCGAAATGTAAACAGAAATATAGAGAACAAGTGGCAACAACTGTAAAATCGGTTGGTTTCAATCATTTCAGTTCATAAATCGGGCGGATTGATTTCATTTTCTCCGAATTTTTGCAATTGCAGTATTTGTGGTCTGAATTTCGAAAATGATGCATGTTCTATTTATATGGCATATTTAAGTGTCGGAAAACCATCCGCTATGTTTGTTCTTGCACATGACAATAAAACGTAAAATATCGGATATAACGAGATGCTTCACTGAAGAGAATCAGACCAAGTTAACCCATTCAGCAGAATACATAACTTCGCCAAAGCAAATGTCTTGCTGACACGCCATTCAAATACTTGATTTTTGTACTTTCATTGAATGTTTATTTTCTTTATAAACATCATCCTAATGAACTAATGAAATTAATTCATTTTGTGCTTCCATTTTATTACATTAATTAAAATCATAAATTAATTTTAGCTACAAGGCATCACTACATTCATTGTTTGTTAGGCGGTTAGTTAGTATATATAATAATTCAATGTTAAGGAAAACTATGTCTATCTATTCAGTGATTTATTTTATTTTATATACAAAATTAGCATCAAAATTGAACTCAGCTCTATTAGACATAATTGAAAATTATAACACGACACGACGTTATATTAACAAAACTGACCATGTAATAAAAAAATATGTGACCCCCATTTAAGTTCTCTCTAGCGTTGCTAATTATTGGTCACAGTGTATGCTTCTTGCAGTATCAATACTTTCTCTAAGTGTGCTTATTTGGAGATGTAATCAAACTTCTATCCAGATATGACTGAAACCTTCAGAATAAATCTTCGCTCTCATCACGCGTTCTTCGTGATCACCTAGATCGTTATAATTGTTGATTCTCATGATATGAATAATATAAAAATCGAGATTTTCCGGAGATGCCTAATTGAGTCCCAACATTTATAATCCGTTTTAATGATAGCCGAACTGAGTCCCGAAGTTAAGTAAATTGAGTCCCGGGCCTACCTGAGCTTGCATAGTAGGGGTTCGTAATCTGTTCGTAGAATATTAAAACTAAAATTCATATTATATCATATAATTTTATACAATTTACAAATATTTACAATAATATACCTATACCTAATAACATGCTAAATATTCGTTTATTTAATTATTCTAAATTTTTCTCCTACAATTTTAAGAAATTCAAATTTTGATATTGAGTTACAATTTAATTTTAAAATTTGTTCATTTAGAAAATTTTTATTTTTGAGAGTGTGTGAAGAATTAACTTTTTTATATTTTTTTGAATGCTTCTAATTTTTATATAAATGTCACTTTGAAAATCTATTAACACTGTTAAATATTGGAATATATGTGGATGGGCGAAATAAAATGAAGAATGAAAGCTCTCGCATGCATTCGTCGTCCGTTGTAAACTGCTCGTCTTCTCCGCCCATATTTCTGGTGGAAACCTAGCCGATTCTGAAATATAATTATCGACCAGATAGTCCGCAAATTCCACAACTTTAGAATTCTGTGGTTGTATTGAAGATAAATCTTCAACAAAACAATCTCCTACATCTTCTGGGTTGAGAAATGGCATTGCAAAGCAGTACGTTAAATATTTACCCACGTCACTGTCTTTGTCTTTGTATAAGGATGATAAGCCTAGTGCTTGAATTTTGCGCCACCTTGAAGAAATTTTTTAATTTATTTCATCTAAGATTTGCAAAATATTTAATGTCAAATAAAAGTACTTACCAAGACTGTCCTAAATGAAAACGGCAGCCCTTCAATGAAACATCACTCCAAACCTCAGTAACACTTTGATGAATTGCTTCTTCAAAATCAGCAAATACTTTTCGTAAAGTAAGTATTTTATTGCATTTGCCAATTTCTTCAACCAGATGTTTCAGTGCCAGTGTGTATGTATTTTTTCGTTTATTTGGCAATAAAAAGAAAACCAATGGTATGTAATGGTCGTCTTTTAAACCATGAATGGAGAACATTTGCAGAAAGAACTTCGGACAGTATTCCAAAGTTCCATCTATATAAATAGTTTCTAAATCTGCTGAAAATTCTAGGTTGGTCTTGCAGGAAAACATAATTATCTGATTTTCTACATCGTTTACCATTAGGAACTCTTCACCTGTATTGGTTTTCACTGGGAATGTTTTTAATATTGCATGAGTTTCTTCCATATTTTTTGGCAATTTAGGCAAAACAGATCGTCGAGCATTATACATATTTTTTCTGACCAATCTCACATCCTCGGTTGTCAAGGTATTAATATCGCCATTTCGTAACTCCTTATGTATAATTTTCATCGGGCGTTCACTAACATCTTCTATGGCCTTTCGCATTAAAGAGTTACTTAAAATTTTGCGATTAAGTACCTCTTCGTTTACTGTATGGTTGTGGTTATCCATAATTTCTGTTACTATGTTGTCAGCACCTTCAGTTTTTAAAAATGCCTTGCATTTTTTTTTGTCTGTGCACCACAAATCCAACGTTTGGCATTATTTTTTAAAATCTTATGGAAACGATATTTGATGCCATCCAACACAATCAGTTGTTTCCCTCTAACAACGAATAGGTAGGTACAAATTAAACAAACTATATTAAACATTTTGTAGAAAACCCTTTTTATATATGATATCCATAGATGTCTAACCAATGAAATCCTTCGTTCATAGGTAATAAAAATATTATTTGGTATAGAGATTTAAAAAACAATTGGGAATTCCCGAAATATGCATATCAGGAGGATTAGAAGGATTAGAAAGATTTAAGTGACCCGGGACTCAATTGGACCATCTAAATTTCTTGACCCTTCTTAATTCAGGTAGACAGGACTCAATTTACCTTTGCCCAGATTTTCAAGATATGTTTCAAATCATGAGATCAAAAATATATCAGTCAGAATCTGAATGAGGTAAGAAATATTTCTGCAGTTGATTAGTGAACCTGCTGTGAGAACAAATACATTAAAATAGTTCCAACCAATTTCAATGTATAGGTACAAATAGATATCTGAAATTGTTTTAGTGTAATATGTCGTTTGTATATTTTCTTTTTTCCAATATAGATAACTTCGAAATTTATGTTTAGAATAATGGATCTAATCGCCAGGCAAACAAAACCGAAGAAAAATTTAATTCACTACAAATTAGAACAACGAAAGTAATAGGATTATTGAAAATTATAAAATAATCTTACACAGTTAGCTGGTTTCATAGTCCCAGGCAGCCTTGACAATTTCAAATTTCTCTGTATAACAATGGTGAATAATAGAGGCATGGCAGATCACATCAGCTTGAGAACAAAATACCGCTGTTTAAACCTTATTAGTTATCATCAGTGCTTAACACTCAGAAGATAGTCAACTGCCAAATTTCTTTCTGCCTCCTACTTGTGAATTATCGCAGCAAATATTTTAATTGCGTTTTCTCTCATGGATGTGACCAGAATTCACACTATGTTAGTATAATCTAGTAGAAACATGGACTACTCCAGCAGAGGCATCGTTGGAATATATGGGTTTGGCTGCATAGGTTATATTTCCTGCAATTTTCAATTCACAAAACACAGTATAGCTTTTATTTATATGAGTAGAGAACAAGATTGAATTTTGCAAATCGATCTTTCTCAATTACGCAGCTCTGATGAGACCTACTGGGATCACTATTATTGTGTGAAGAAGTGAGGATTTTTCTATGTTGGGACAAGTATAGTCCAATCCCTTGAAAGGATTTCTTGTTCAAATTGATAGTGAATTTACGGTTTAGGTCATAAAGTACCCATTGCAACCTATCCTCGAAAAACGAGCACAAGAGCTCCATCCTAAAGATCGTATTTTCCGCTCATTTTCATTATTTTTTACATAAAAATTTTCGGATCTCAGAGTTAATTTGGAGAATCTGAAGAAATGTACAAAGGTTGAAATCCTGCAAAAACGCACGCGATTTTCACATGAAAACTGCAGCGGCGAGAGAAAGAAAACATTTGAAACCTCCAAATAGAACTTTTCTAATATCAACCGAAACAGGTAAGAATATTACCTCATCCAACTAAGTTTGGAGTGAATGTAGAGTTGCGTTATTCTCTAAAATCCTTATATAACAATAGCGGCAGTCGAATAAAAATTGAAACACCTAAAGAACATTTACTTAACATCAACTGAAAGCAATTCATAATTTCAAATTTCAGCTCTTCAACTCAACCAGCAGAGGCGATAGAGCAGCACAAACCCTCTAAATCCACTAAAAAAACAAGTGAACCCTACCTAAAAATGTTGACAGCCAGAGGAAAAAATCGTTACCAACAAAAAATAGAAGCTGAATTTTGAATATGTTGTTCATAATTAAGTGCCACCTGTTTGAAATATTTCCGATTATGCTACTTCCTTGTCCAAAGTTTGAAGATGCCACAAAAAAGAGATTTACCCAAAAAATTTAAGGCTTCATATCATTCTAAGTTATCAACACATGAATACTATGATATTCATGCCGCGCGAGGGATCTTCATCACGCGATACGTCAAAATATTTTTTTCTATACAATAAAAACAAATAAAAACGGTTACTAAAAACTTTAAGCAATATTCACGAAAATTTGATCAATTAAAAATTATTCTAAACTTTGGACTCTCACCAATGATAAAATAATTTATAGCGAGAAGTTCTTTTTTTTCCTAAAAAACTACAAAAACCACTAATGTGCTTCATGTGACTGCTAAAATCTGTCAATCTTAACACCATTGGATAAATCTTCTAATGATGTGTCATACTTGGTGCTTTCCCCCTTCCCTGGGAGAAGAGCCCAATTAAGGGTCCATTTTTCTGTGTAGCGCGTTTTTTTTCTTGTCTCGGACGAAAGTTAGAGTTATCGTCAAATCTAGCATGACCTCTAGATGGACGGAAATGAGTGAGCTTGGGTCGGCCGTATGGACCAAAATCCTACTGTTAAGGGTACTTTTCAGGAAAATGATGTGTATTTTGCCAGAAATCAACCCAGAAACTTGGAGCATGGCCATATAGATTTCTCATGAGCAATTTTTAAATCCCACGGAATAGACCTGAATAGATCATAATCAAAAATGATAAAAGTTGTTAATTTTGGTCGAATTTCCAAATTTAAACCTATTTTTGAGAGAACAAGAAAGATTGTAAATGTGAAAAATGGTACGCGGAGTGAGTCACTTGAACAATGATATCATGTGTGTCTCGTTATTAAATGCTGAGCACTTTGGAGGCCTTGGTAGACCAGCGGTAAGGTGAACCGCCTTATACCGTTTATAAACCGAGGATAGTGGGTTCGAGTCCCACCTCGCTCTTGGGTGTTGTGTATTTCCGGAATTTAGTGGTTATTTAAGATTGAAATTTTTTGGGTAATGTACATAGTTTACAAGTCCATTGGCCGTTCAGAACCGGCGTTAAACTGTAGGGCCCTCGAGTTAAAAAAAAAATGCTGAGCACGATAAAACACATCTGGATATCATCCGGATATTTTTTATCATCTATAACTACTTGTATAGTACAAAAAAAAACAGCTAAAAGATGAAGCAACCCGAGAAGCAACTTCATTTTTTTTTTTTTAACTCGAGGGACCTACAGTTTAACGCCGGTTCCGAACGGCCAATGGGCTTGTAAACTATGTACATTACCCAACGATTTCCAATCATGTATAACCACTAAATTCCAGACATACACAACATCCAAGAGCGAGGTGGGACTCGAACCCACAATCCTCGGTTTACAGACGGTATAAGGCGGTTCACCTTACCGCTGGTCTACCGAGGCCTCTAACTTCATTTCGTACTTAAAATATCCTTCGATTTAAATATTTCTTTGGTCTCAACTTATAGCGGAAAGTTCCAGTATCAGCGTCTGCCGTTAAATCAATTTTTCAGTAGACTAAGCGAATGAGCTATGGATGTATGATTATCAACCGCGACTCGATGTCAAAAATCTATAAATTCCACCCTCCCATTGAAATGTGAAACAATTATTTAAATAACTTGGGATACCACATTTTTTTTCGTTAAGATCAAATTTAATGGAGTTTGTGAAAATGTTTTCATTTGTATGTTTACTCAGGGAGTTCAATGATTAGATAATGAACTGGCGTTTAATGCTAATACTAATAAAAAGTCTACAAAATGACACATGTGCAAAAAGAATAATATTTCATAAAAAATCCAATTTTCAAGTCTTTTTTCATACAACGTATATAATAATTTAAATCACGATTTTGTGAAATTTCAAGGAAATCATTCCAAGAATTTCACTGTTCAACTGAATTATCGGACTGAGAGTAAAATGATGTTCATTCTTCATCAAGTAAAATACAAAATTAATTCGCTTATATAACTTATGAAAGCAACAAGTAGGTACTACACTAATCACACTCAGTGAAACATTTCACAACATTGATTCGAAAATTACATAATTATCCAATACTCAACAACGAGTAATAAACAGAATGAATAAGTGAAGAATATTGAGTTGTCCTACTTTCAGTAAACTGAATATGAAGTGACGAATTCGTCATTAGTTAGTTGATTGGAAAAAGCGCAGTCCTATTATTCGATTTTTGCTCTGTTATTTCGGTAATAATAATACAATTCATCGCAGTCTCATGGTAAACTCGATATTGCCATACTCAATTGATAAATATATATAAAATTTTAAAAAATATGATGTCAGAGCACAGTTGAAGTTTTCCATAACTTTATGAATTCTCAAATTCTTCAAATGGGTTACATGGGGATGCAATAATACAAAGGTAACAAGAGGTATGAGATGTACACAAATGAACTGGAAAAAATAACTATTCACATTAGGTGAACTATACGTAGAAACGAATGAAACGCCTGTGGGCATCAGATCTCCGTTTTTCAGATCATATTTCACCTTCATTTTTGTTCACATTTATGAATATATATATATATATATATATATATATATATATATATATATATATATATATATATATATATATGTATATATATATATAGGTACATATATATATATATATATATATATATATATATATATATATATATATATATATATATATATATATGTATATATATATATATATATATATATATATATATATATATATATATATAGAGAAAATCAATGTTATACTAGTCGTTTGGATAATAATATTGAAAATAAGTTACGAGTATTTCGACTATAATATTGGGCAAAACTCATGGTCCATTTTTTTCCCTTTAAGGCTCTATATTTCGTCTCGAATTTGAGACATCCTCAGGAGCAACTAAAATTGTTAAAATATTAATCACAACAAAGTTCAGAAAAAAATCAAGAAAGTTACATACGAAAACTAAGACAATAACCCAGAATACATATAAAGTAGTTACTGATTAAAATAATAGTCTCGTTCACAGTTTGAGAGCATGAAACTACATCAAATTCATCATAAAATTAAACGCACAAAAGTCAACAAAATACATCGACTAATCTTGTTGGCGCTCGCTTCAGCAATAACACCCAGCCAGTGGTCCATTCTTCTTTTTCTTCTTCTTATTACGCAGTCACAACAAACCATCCCAAAATCCATCTACCATATATATATATATATATATATATATATATATATATATATATATATATTCATATATATATATATATATATATATATATATATATATATATATATATATATATATATATATATATATATATATATATATATATATATATATATAGACTTCCCCACCTCATTGTTGAATTTCGATACGAAGCAATAGTCGGACGAATACGAGTAAAACTATCTAGAAATATTTCAATATGGCGATATGAAAAATCCGAAATAATATTGCATACTTGTTTCCTGCACTATCAAAAAAAATTAATCATCTCTTAAGTTGAAAATATTAGTTACTGATAGGAGTCATCAATAATAATAACTTTATTCATCCTTTCAGATAAGATACACTTGTATAGGACAAGTTTACAAAAAAGACAACAAAGATAAAATAAGAAAAGTAATATAACATCTAATAACAAATACTTAAAGGCTAATTTATATCCGTATCAAAATATTCCCCCTTGCTGTAAAAACACTTCTCGAGTAACAAAAACTCAACTTCTTTTTTGAATCTTCTGTACTCCTAATCCTTCAACCTATCGGGCAGATGGTTAAAAAATTTGATGCCATTATACATAGGTGACTGCTGAAAATTCAGAAGTTCGGTATTTTGGAATACAGAGAGTTTCTCTATGCCTTGTTTCATAATCATGAAACTCAGAACATTTACTCAGTGATAAAACATTTCTACGAGTGTACAACAGACATCCAAAAATATAAATACAAGGGAAACACAGTATTTTGTTCTTTATAAAAAAGATCTAAAATAATTGATTATTTTTTATCGAATGCGTTAGTATAAATATACGTATATGATTTTTAAATATTGATACATTGTTTTGTTATCATAATATTACCATTATATTATTAGATGAATATATAGGAAATTTGAAAAATTAGTACTTGCACATTATTTTATAAACTTAATGAATTCTGAAACTACATGAATAAATAACTCTCTAGATGATATTTTTTACGAAGGACCACGCAAATTTTAAGTGGAAATTGGGTTTCACTCAATGTTTCTGAAATTTTGGGGTTAGATTCTTCAGAGCACGTGGATCAAAAGTGTCAATGGGCAGAAAGCTCCAAAATGCTTTCTTTCTTCTGAACAGTATGCTGAATTTGCAAAAAAATTAACAATTTGCAAACATATATACACATAAGTATAAACGCGTGTGTTGTGTGTGTGTGTGTGTGTGTGTGTGTGTGTGTGTGTGTGTGTGTGTGTGTGTGTGTGTGTGTGTGTGTGTGTGTGTGTGTGAGTGTGTGTGTGTGCGCGCGCGTGTGTGGGTGTGTGTGCGTGTGTGGGTGTGGGTTTACGCGCCTGTGTGTGTGAGAGTGTGTGTGTGAGTGTTTGTGCGCGCGCGCGAACATCCACACACACACGCACACACACGCGCACCCGCGCTTACACATACACGCACACGCGCACACACACACGCGCGCACACACACACACACACAAACACAAACACGCACACACACCCACACACGCGCGTGCAAACACACACGCACACACACACACTCTCACACACACTATCACACACACACGCGCGCGTACATCCACACACGCACACACACCCACACATGCGCGCGCTCACACACACACACTCTCTCACACACACACACACAACACACGCGTTTATACTTATGTGTATATATGTTTGCAAATTGTTGATTTTTTTGCAAATTCAGCATACTGTACAGAAAAAAGAAAGCATTTTGGCGCTTTCTGCCCATTGAAACTTTTGATCCACGTGCTCTGAAGAATCTAACCCCAAAATTTCAGAAACATTGAGTGAAACCCAATTTCCACTTAAAATTTGCGGGGTCCTTTCGTGAGAATTTAATGTTTTATCAATATTGAAACCTAAAGATTTCAACTGCTATTTTCTTTTATCAGTTCCACACTACAACGCGGATTTTTACTATGGATGATGAATGCACTTATATCAGTGACGGTAAACAGACCATATGTATATATCACCGTCAAATTTTCTCATAAAATAGTTGCTGGTTTACCTCTATGGAGATTTTAAATTTTTAAAGACTTATTGTAACAATTACTATCCTGAACGGAAATAGAACGATATATCGATATTGTCCGATGTTTCCAAGAAATATGACAATGGCAACAGAAAGAGCATGGGATAACATTATATGTCATATACGACATGAATAACTGGGAGGATCTGAGGTTCTTGTCGAGCTATATTACCAATATTAATTATTGTAAACTACTTGTAGATCTCCAGATTGCATAGTCTGAAGGTACACTAATTCCAATTTTCGGTCAGATACTTAAATTTTTTTCATTTGAAAATGACTTAGTCGTCGAAAGTGGACGTATTTCTGTCAAAACCTAAGTGGAAATCAAAGAAAGCAAGTTTTTTTCATCTATACATTTAATTTCTACCTAAATTATTGCATATGTAAAATCCTAGATTGCTATATAAAATAAACTTTTTTCGTTATTCAATCAAATTTAGGCGTATGCGATTCAAAAAAAAAATAAATTATGCTTAATACGTCAACTGCAACATTGCATTCCCGAGCTCCCATATATTGCTAAACGACATAGTAATATTTTATCAGAATCTCAGTTCATTCAGTACCTATCAATCATTCTATGTTAAATATACAATTATAGCATATCCAACAAACCATACTTTTGATTTAGAAAATTGAAACTTCAAAGAAAAGATTTCAAAGATCTATCGAAATCTATTCCAAACATAGTAGAGGCGGAATTGAACTATGGCAAGACGTTTCGCAAATGAGTTATTTTGACGTCATGAAGGCACCAGATTAGCGTATGTATTATTTATGTTCGACTACGTATTCGGTACAGTGGCGTATTGAAAAAATCGCTAGAATATATTAAACTTTATCATTTAGCAATTTACTATGGATAAGAGATAACTATAGAATTAAGACAATGGACAGTAAGGTGCTGAAAATTTGGTAATTTGTAACGGTTCACTGACCTTTATTGATAAGAGATAGCAGATATTCGTAACATTGCAGTACGACTTATTTAGTGAAACATTCATTTTCCAAAACTTATGATTATATGCCCATTTTGTTAGCTTATAATTATACAACTGACAAAAAATTAAAGTAAGTTATAAATCAGCTGCCACCCAAATGTTATTTATTTCGATGGGGTTGATGTTATTTCCCTTCAGGATTCGCAGACCAATTTTCAATTATGATTTTTATCGCGCATAAAAATATATATATATATATATATATATATATATATATATATATATATATATATATATATATATATATATATATATATATATATTATTTATTCGAATTGTTGTTGCCTGTGATCTATTTTTAATCTCTTGATAATTATTAGCAATAACAGGCTGGTTGAATCTTAAAAAACTCGATTTTATTAAAAAGTTGACGTTTCACTACGACATTTATTGATTTGAAAAAACTTGAATAGACAGTCTACTTTGACTTATTAAAAATTTTTTTTTTTTTTCCGATGTGGCTGTTCTTTGTTATTTATTACGTGCTATTCAGTCTAATATTAACATTCAAAATTGTTATCATTAGAAGGCAAGGGAAACTACAGAAACCTTTACCCATGTAATGTTCGAAAATAATAATAATAGGGTACTATTTATCTAACAATAAAGAAATTAGTCGCGGGAAAATATTAAAAAAGTAGAGCAGAATTATCGGTATAGAACGCTTATATGGAAGCAGCCGTTGACACGTGTTTCGGACTCTTTGGTCCTCATCAGAACGGCGTAGCCAAGTATTGGATTGAAAATTTGGAGATGAAAATAGATATTAATAAAATCGAGTTTTTTAAGATTCAACCAGCCTGTTATTGCTAATAATTATCAAGAGATTATATATATATATATATATATATATATATATATATATATATATATATATATATATATATATATATGAAAAACTTGGTTCACGGAATGAACCGCGTAAAAGATTTGAAAAATCTCGACGTTTCGGCTCCTTTTGCGAAGCCATCTTCAGGAGAATTAGAAGGCAAATAATTCAGACTCGTGGCCTCAATCTGCCTACTCCACGAATCGAATTCGGAGGAATCGGAACCAATACGTTTGCGTGGTCTCAACCTGCCTACTCCACTAACCGTCCTGCTTCCTGTCAACTCTGAAGTCTCCACCTGCCTACTCTTCAGACTCAACTGACGGCCGATCGTCGCGTGGCCGTATTTATAGGGGAGGGGGTGGGTACTCACGCTCATCAGTGCGGGAGGCGCTCGGAGTGGGTGTGACAGGGCGACCACTCAGAAGGGGTTTCCATGCTGATGGGAGTCTGTGACTGTCATCTCTGGTGTTCAAACAATTTGGACGTTTTTCTATTTCTACAGCTTCACGGAAAATTCGAGATTTGAAAGATCGGACGGGAGCAATAGTTCTTGTATTGGGGAAATCGATAATGTGGCCTGTTTGGGTGTGATGTTGGGAAAGGGCGTTGGCGATATCTGAGTGTCTTACCGAAAGTGTATGTTTTTTGACACGGACCTTAATTCGTCGGTTCGTTTGTCCTATATAGGAATGAGGACAATTGTAACAGTAAATCTCATAAACTCCGTGATTTCGTTAGGAATTTTATCCTTGACGGATCTGACCAGATGGGAGAGTTTTTGTTGAGTAGTGAATATTGTTTTTGATGTTTGTATTTTTGAGAGATCTTGCGATCTTATCTGTTACTCCTTTGATGTACGGAAGAAATAATTTAGGTGTAAATTCTTGTTCAGTGGGATTGGAACGAGGTAGAGGTGGGGTGATGTTTGTGTGTTTGCGTATGCTCTTGTTGATTTGATATGTGTTGTAACCGTTCCGTAATAATATATGTTTTAGAGTTTTGAGTTCTGATTCACGGTGTTCGTCGTCAGATAGTCGAATGGAACGGTAGATTAGGGTATTAACTACAGAGTTAAGTTGAGAAGGATGGTGGTGAGACTGGGCGTTCAGATAACGGTTTGTATTGGTGGGTTTATGATAAACTGAATAGGAGAAGCCTTGGGATGGAAGTTTTTTGATCATGACATCGAGGAATGGCAAAGACCCATCGTTTTCCACTTCCATTGTGAATTGGATACTTGGATGTATGCCATTCAAATGATTCAAGAAGTGGAGCAACGAGTCTTCGCCATGGGGCCAGATCGCCATTCCTCGATGTCATGATCAAAAAACTTCCATCCCAAGGCTTCTCCTATTCAGTTTATCGTAAACCCACCAATACAAACCGTTATCTGAACGCCCAGTCTCACCACCATCCTTCTCAACTTAACTCTGTAGTTAATACCCTAATCTACCGTTCCATTCGACTATCTGACGACGAACACCGTGAATCAGAACTCAAAACTCTAAAAAATATATTATTACGGAACGGTTACAACACATATCAAATCAACAAGAGCATACGCAAACACACAAACATCACCCCACCTCTACCTCGTTCCAATCCCACTGAACAAGAATTTAAACCTAAATTATTTTTTCCGTACATCAAAGGAGTAACAGATAAGATCGCAAGATCTCTCAAAAATACAAACATCAAAACAATATTCACTACTCAACAAAAACTCTCCCATCTGGTCAGATCCGTCAAGGATAAAATTCATAACGAAAATCACGGTGTTTATGAGATTCCCTGTTCCAATTGTCCTCGTTCCTATATAGGACAAACGAACCGACGAATTCAGGTCCGTGTCAAAGAACATTCACTTTCGGTAAGACACTCAGATATCGCCAACGCCCTTTCCCAACATCACACCCAAACAGGCCACATTATCGATTTCCCCAATACAAGAACTATTGCTCCCGTCCGATCTTTCAAATCCCGAATTTTCCGTGAAGCTGTAAAAATAGAAAAACGTCCAAATTGTTTGAACACCAGAGATGACAGTCACAGACTCCCATCAGCATGGAAACCACTTCTGAGTGGTCGCCATGTCACACCCAATCAGAGTGCATCCCGCACTGATGAGCGTGAGTACCCACCCCCTCCAACTAAAAATACGGACTCGCGACGAACGGCCCGTCAGTTGACTCTGAAGAGTAGGCAGACTGAGACTCAGAGTTGACAGGAAGCAGTACGGTTAGTGGAGTAGGCAGGTTGAGACCACGCAATCGTATTGTTTCCGATTCGCTCCTAATTCGATTCGTGAGTAGGCAGATTGAGGCCACGAGTCTGAATTATTTACATTCTAATTCTCCTGTAGATGTTTTAGTCATAGGAGCAGAAACGTCGGGATTTTTCAAATATTTTAAGCGGTTCATTCCGTGAACCAAGTTTTTCAAATACTTCCGACCGCGGAAATCTGTCTGAACATATATATATATATATATATATATATATATATATATTATATATATATATATATATATATATATATATATATGTATATAATATATATATATATATATATATATATATATATATATATATATATATATATATATATATATATATATATATATGTATATAAATATATATATATGTATATATATATATAATATATATATATATATATATATATATATATATATACGTTACATATAAATAGGTATATATATATATATATATATATATATATATATATATATATATATATGTATATATATATATATATATATATATATATATATATATATATATATATATATATATATATATATATATATAAATATATATATATATATATCTGAAATTTGGCCCAAATTTTTTGGTCGTTAATTTTCAGTATTTTTGACTTCAAAATTCGAAAATATGAAGCTTTTCGTACAAATAAGGTACTCATTTCATACTTCGCTAGGAAGCAGCATTTTCGAGAAAAATGCATTTGAATATTTCTTTACGAATTGATTGTTGTCCCGAAATTAAACGTTAATATTCTAACGATGTGTTCTACATCCAAAAATAGATATAAAAGTTCATGTAAACTAGAGTCCACAACTTCTTCGTTTTAAAGGTGAAGACCCGATAACGGTTTTTTATAAATATCATATTTGAAATCACTATTATGCGCAGTGTGGTTCTGCATTTTCTCAACAGAGTCGGCAATTCTTGGAGTTATCTTTGGAAGTGCGCAATCAATATATTCCTTTTTTATTAGAATTTGTTAAATATGAAATTTGTCATTTTAAAGCCCAAAATTTGTAGGCTCTCGCGGCTCCCAATAGCCTTTCCCCCAGTTTGGGAACCACTGAACTGAACATTAAGGAACAATTATTTTAGGTTTACTTATTCTTACATTCAGATAGGATCCTCGTTGTCTACTTCTGTTACGTATACTATATCTTTTATACGGCCCCAAAAATAGTAGTCTGGTGGATTTAAATCCGGCAATCGGTGTGCCCACGAAATAGGAACACCTCTTCCAATCCATTTACTCAGAAATTACTCGTCTAGCCAATTACCAATATTCACACCACACTGAGCTGGCTCACCGTCGTGCTCTGCCACAAATATAATCCCTATGCTATCCATATGTTCATTAGTGCAGCATTTAAATGGAACTGATTTTCCAAGAAGAATGGAATTCTTTGAATTCATACTACTTCGGTGGAAAGAATTTTTTTTTGTTTTGAACATGTGATACGTTTGTGACACGATATTCTCAAAAACAAAAACCATCACCAAATACTATCAGAAGAATTATAGTAAACTTAAATAACTTTGGATCCGCAAAAGAAAAGTATACAGAAATAAACTAGTTATTGAAAATGAAAATATTGATATCGAAATTGGAAATTGAAATGTTAAAAAAATTATTTAAGTAAATGTTCGAATTGGTGTCCTTGAATTTCTAAACATTTTTCGTATCTAAGCAGCACTTATTCATGGGCGTCTCTTCTTATCACATGTTCTTGAAATAACTTTATCACATTGTCCATAAATAATTAATAAGTTTAAATAATCTTCGTTTGTATAATTCAACCGGGGTGCCATTACGATGATTTGAAATGTCAAACACGATCGCGGCTATCCTAGATCTAATTGTTTAAAGATGAAATGCAAAATCGCCATATAAAAATATTAAATTGACAATATTTCGAAAACTTCAAATTTTAGGTATAGATAACCTTATACAAAGTTACCTTCTTTTAAAATGCTTAATACTACAAAATAAGAAAAATGGGGGGTTTCCATTTAAAAATTGGTTTTTGTCAGTTTTCTCAATCTTTTTTTAGATCTTATTGTTTGAACACTCACTGTATGATCAGTTATCGAAATATTATACAAAATCTATTAAAATAGGTCCTTTTCAACAAGGTATCTAACGCAAAGTCATTAAAAAAGGCTTCCTTATAGGAACAATTGATAATTATATTAGGGCTTGCAATCGTCATTTTTGACATAAAAACCTAAATATGTCAAAAACGCTTAAACTTAGGTGTAGGACATAATACATATAATCTGCTTAGAATCTTGGGTAGAATTCAAAAATGTAATAATATATACGGTTTATTTCCGGTACAACCGGAAGTGCCCAATAATTGAAAATATTTTAGCTGTATAGGCCCCAAGACATCTAGCAAGTTTCCAAAATTTCAAATTTTTCCTACTTTCAGTTTCTGAGATATCGATCGATGCAATTCGTCGTGGTCCAACCTGTATATGTTTATATGTATATTTATGTGTATATATATATATATATATATATATATATATATATGTATATATATATATATATATGTATATATATATATATATATCTATATAATATATATATATATATATACATATATGAATATATAAATATATATATATATATATATATATATATACATATATATAAAATATATATATATATATATATATATATATATATATATATATATATATACATATATAAATATGAAAAACTTGGTTCACGGAATGAACCGCGTAAAAGATTTGAAAAATCTCGACGTTTCGGCTCCTTCTGCGAAGCCATCTTCAGGAGAATTAGATTTCCCTTCTAATTCTCCTGAAGATGGCTTCGCAAAAGGATCCGAAACGTCGAGATTTTTCAAATCTTTTACGCGGTTCATTCCGTGAACCAAGTTTTTCAAATACTTCCGACCGCGGTAATCTTTCTGAACATATATAAATAAATATATAGATATATATATATATATATATATATATATATATATATATATATATATATATATATATAGTTGGCTCCGTAGTTCAGTGGTCAGTGCGTTGGACGTTGAACAGAATGTCGGTGGATCGAATCCCGGCCGAACCAACAAATTTATGCGGAGCCACCTCTCGGAAGGCAATGGCAAACCACCGAGCAGTATTCTGCCTAGTGAAGCCTCTCTGTAAAGACGTTCGGAACCGTCTAAACTGTAGGTCCCTTCTATTCGTGTATCGCTGTATCACGCACAGCACGAGTAGTTGTAGAGAGGTCGCCACATATATATATATATATATATATATATACATATATATATATATATATATATATATATATATATATATATAAATATATATATATATATATATATATATATATATATATATATATATAAAAATTATATTATTAAATAATAATATATATATTTATATATATATATATTATATATATATATATATATATATATATATATATATATATATATATATATATATATATATATATTATAATAATTATTATATAGATATTTATATATATATATATTATATATATATATATATATATATATATATATATATATATATTTTATATATTATATATATATATATATATATATATATATATATCTATTATATATTATATATTTATATAAATTTTATTCTCAGATTTGTGACTTATTGAAACAAAATTTAAAGATGAAATCAACCCGGAAGTAGCATCTTATGAAATAGGTAGGTATGCAAAAATTTGAGTGATAAAATGATCATTTTTTCCCCCATTATTTTAAGTTAGACAACACATAATAAAATCAGCAACATGTTTAATTCGAGTTCTTTGTACAGGGTGTCATATTTTGGGTACTTTTGAATGGTGTCTCCGTTATTTTTGATAGAGGGTTGCGTTTTTCGCGACACTATGCTACTTTTTCGTGAAACTAAAGATGCCGCCAACAGAATTTTAATAGCTCTTTCAGTTTTCAAGATACAGGGCATTTTTAAAAATGTTACAGTTTGGGAGGGATTCCCGTCGTATCGCCGTTATCCTTCATCTTATCGAATAGGTAATATAACATTCTTATAGATTTTTTTCTATACAATGCAGTAGTGTAGATAATTTTTGTTACATGTTTACTATTTTCGAGTTATGAAGCGAACTTATGTTTTTTAAATGGGATAACCTGTATATTTATTATTTACCTATAGACTAAAAAATTTGTCTTTTTTTTACCTTTTCAAAAATATATGATAGTATGAACTTTTTCTCAGTAACGCGCAAAAGTACAATTTTCTGAAATTAAATCCATAATTTAATAGAAGGTCATAGATATTTTTCACGACAAGAAACAAAAATATATGTCAAACCAATATCATCGGTTTTTGTATCGACTTTTGGTTTATAAAGGTGTTTATTTTCGTTCTTTTGGTATCATTATTTAATTGATATTAATCAATGTCTTCGAATAATGCAGCGTATGGAAATTATGAAAAATATGATATGCTGGTATATTTTATATAGAGAAATGAACATTCTGAAGAAGCTTCGGAATTATATTTCCTTGTTCACCCGCGTGCTAAAATATACAACAAAGAGAACAGGGAAAGAAAAGAGATAGATACTTTAGGATATATAGAAGCAACACCTTTGTCCTCATAGAAAAATTGACAAGGAAATTGGTGTGGCAAAACTAACAGCATTGCAGAACTTCGAGAGGCAATTCGCCTTTCGAAATCTGCGAATGAGAAAAAAGTTCTTTTAAACGCTATTCAAAGAATTACAAAGATATGCCAATTTTGCATCAGAGAAAATGGTCGTCAATTTGATTGAACATCACCTTCAATTTTTTTTTAATAATGTTATTTATTCGTGTTTGTAATATTGTTACTTTACGCTACAAAACTGTTGACACAAACTTACTTCTAGAAAAAAGATCTATAGGTATTTTTTAAGTAAAAGACACCTATATGCAAGGTATCCAATTCTTCGTTAGTAATATGTAACTTTCCCTTGTTCATTGTTGTTATCCATGGCCTTCTATTGATTCATGCATTTAATTTCAGAAAATTGTCATTTATTTGCGCGTTTCGGAGAAAAAGTTTATACTATAATATATTCTTGAAAAGGTGAAAAAAACAAATTTTATAGTCTATAAATATACAGGATATTCCATTTAAAAAAACATAAGTTTGCTTTATAACTCGAAAATAGTAAATATGTAACAAAAATTATCTACACCACTGCATTTCACGAAAAAAATCTATAAGAATGTTATATTACCTTTTCTATAAAAATAAGGATTGCCAAAATGCAAAATTTTCTAAAATGCCCTGTATCTTAAAAACTAAAAGGGCTCTTAAAATTCTGTTGACAGCATCTTCAGTTTTAAGAAAAAGTAGCACAGTGTCGCGAAAACCGCAACCCTATATCTTCAAACATAACGAAGATACCATTCAAAAGAACACAAAATGGGACACCCTGTACTTGTATATTACATTTGTTTTCTTGAAACCATTATCTTATGTTTTGCTTGAAAATGAAAAGAAGCCCATTTTATTTTCAAAATAACCTATAACATATAATTTTCATCTGCGCCTTTTAAAAGAGAGGCAGTCCAGATCATAACCAACCAATCTAGAAAACTAATTTCGCATCTGCCAAATATATCACATTATTTTCTATATGGTTCAATTCATTCATCAACATGATATATGCTATGTATGTATATATATATATATATATATATATATATATATATATATATATATATATATATATATATATATATATATTGTATATATTCCACAGTTGGATAGATCAAATTTTCCATACAAATTTATATAAGTTTCTATAATCTACTCAATATTTCTCGCAAACAAACATTTTCATAGATTTCATAAATAATTATTATACTTACCGCATCTTTTACTGCACTTTGATCCATATCTTCAAAATCACTTTCCTGGCTTAAGTTTCTAATCGGGGATAAACATTTCAATAGTACCACAATATTTTCCTCATCAACTGATGAATCGCCACACTGATTACCAACAGAAACTTTATCTGCGCCGATTATTCCTGTGTCCATAAAATTAAGGAATTTCGAATTATCATTCATTTTGATAAATTTTATTGAACAGACTTTCAAAAATTTATACGATAATATGTGCGTGATATTTTTGCAAAACGTGGTTTTCAAATTACGGGCAAAGAAGAAAATCTGAAAGTAAATAAAGAAATTAAATATCAAATCACAACTACATAATAAATGATTTATGAACCTTCAGGGCAACATGCTTACTACGCCTATGGGCATACCTAAATCTACTATTGTTATTGTTATGCAACACATGATACACGTAACAGTAGGGGTATAGACTATACACTTGGAGGTTAAAAAAGTGAGAGATGTAGATCTGAAATATATCGACATTTAGTTGGACATAACATTACAAAAATTATTTATTCAACAAAGATTGACTAAGGATACAGTCTACAGATCCTACTCTATACAAGTTATTATGCATATTTCATCAATAAAATGCTACGACATTTTCAGGAGTACTTTCACAGCATGCTCTTGTATTTAAAGAATAAGGAAATGAAAAAATAACTTCAGCAAATAAATAGTAAAGTGAATTTTCTGTCACTGATACTTACAATTGGTCGGATCATGAAGAATAACACACCGGCTGCACAAACCTTCGAAGTAAACAAAAATAGAGGTTAAAAATTACGCTGTCTTACCTACGACAATGTACAATATGACCTACTGGCTGTAACTCTGTGGTTCTGAATCTTCTTTTATAGGCTCTTGCACCGTATATTTTAAACTTAGTTTAATGATAAACCGAGTTTAATTTGACATTTTCGCTTGTCAAATGTTATATAGCCTATTAATATTCAAACTGTCTAGTCGTGTAAAGAAGATAATTCCCAATTATAGAAAAAAAATTAAAAGAAATAGCGTTTAAGAGCGAAAATACTATCAAAAAATATTTCTCTAGACTTAAAGTCAAGACTCCAGTAGAACTTAAGAGTGGTATAGTCTATCAAATTCCGTGTGCAGATTGTGAGGGTGCATATGTCGGGCAAACTGGTAGATACCTAAAGACCAGAATCTCAGAACATCAAAGAAGTGTCAGACCTGCCAATTTGGCCACAACAAATTCAAAAACAGCCCTTGCAGACCATGCTTTAAAATTTGCCCACCAATTTGATTTTGACAAAACATCAATAGTAGCTACTCAAAGTAACTTAGGGAAAAGACTGCTACAGGAAAGTATTTCAATAAAAAAAAAACAAAAATTCTGTGAATAAAAAACAAGATACGGAAGGCCTGGATACTTCTTATTTTAACTTGATTTATAAAATGCGAAAATAAATAATTAAATTCTTATAATGAAATCACCTTTTATATGTCTATGGAAAATTTGAACTCTCTCCTCACAATTTTTATCTTTATGGTTACGATAACAACCAAATGTTGATCTTTTTACTGATGGGAAATCATATCATACATCCGCAATATTATGAATTATATTGAACTATTCAGTTGCTAGTCGCCAGTAAAACGATAAACAAATCGGTCCTCAAAAATACATTCATTACAAAAAGAAAATCTAAACAGAAAGAACAAGAAAGGTATTTCTTTGGCACTGTACCTATATGTACAACAACTTTAACATGGAAATTATCCATTGCATCCTGTGTTTTAAATTTCTAACTAAAGAAATCTGAATATGTTGGTAAGTCCTGATGTTTTACTGTTTTGCTATGGCGCTTAAAATGTTTAATTTTGGAAAAACTTTAAGATGCTAAATGTTTTTTTAATTTTTGTATGTGTCAAATATTGTTTGTAAATAAACTAGGCAAAAATTAATATTAAGAGAAATTGTCTATTCCAAGAACCAAAATTGTTCAATTTTTAACAACCTCTTGTACTTCTATTGCTCCATAACAGTATTATAATTGTAAATATGTTTTACGTGTACTTATAACAATTGCTTCTTTATTTTATCTGATTGTTGTATTGTAAACTTAAAGAAGAAGATATTAATCAAGATTTCATATCTTTATGTTTGGTTCTTTAATATTTTAAATTAACTATAATGTTACCTGTTCTATAACGTGTGTCTATAGTTGTGAATTTGCCATTTCTGTTTTTAGTATCCTGAGGATGACAATATAACTTGTCGAAACGTTGATATTAACATAAGATAGATTTCTGTGTGTTTTTTTCACTGGCCCTCTCCAATTATCTACCAATTATAAAGAATATTTGGGTCACAAGCAAACCTTATGTAAAATAAATATAATAGAACATATATGATTAACAGAACACGTTAATATAACATAAGTTAAAGTTTTATTAAATTGAGAACGGGAAATCTTTTTCATTAAGTCATATTAATTTAATGGATTGTTTTGTGGCCACAGATTATAAACAGAGCATATTTTGTATAACTATCTAAGCAGCAGTACTGTTGCTCAATGAAGGAATAAGTGCAGTCTACGTCATTACAGGTTTGATTCATTTTTTGGGAAATCACATCCTAGAACAAAATTATTTCCTACAAATATAACAACTGCAGTTGCAGAACACAAGTGTTCTGCGGAACAAGAGAGTGAGAAATTATTAAAATCAGCTGACGATATTGCTCAGGCTTCAAAGCTAGAGTTGCGTCTTCCAAAAACAGCAATCCTCTAACAATATAGCAACAATTTCTAGATTATTCGTTGAGCGAGTATTTAAGACCATATTTGGATTCGTGATCATCCTAATTTGAGGAGAGGTTTAAAGGTCTCTCCATCATCTGCTATTTCATTGTAGCATCCTACTAGGATAATGAGAACTATATTTACCAAATTCAAAAAATTTTTGGATAAAGTATCCATATTATATGCAACATAACGGATGATATCAGAAGTCAAAGTGTGTCGCTATTTTTGAATTAACGGTCTTCAGAACTTCGAAAATTCGGAGATAAAAGAATCAATCCAACAATCAGAATTTTTTGTTTGAAGGTGAAAACATCCCTAGCAATTTTATTAGAATTTCTTATTCTATGGCTACAATTGAAAGGTCATTCAGAACACTCAGACACATAAAACCATGGCTAAGAACAGCAATGATCGAAGACAGGTTGAATAGACTTTATATGCTCAGTGTACAATGTATCCAATTTTCGATACTTTTGTGTGGTATCTCGGTTATCTTCCGAGATAGAAGCTTGCATATTGCATTTCTTCTTATTTTCGATCCTATAATTCAAACATATTAATTCTTCTGCTATGGTGCAAGAGAAAACGAAGTTATTTACAGTTGACAACAACGGTTGTCAAGATTTTATACTAAATATACTAGAATAAAGTATAAACTTTAAAATAAAAACACTTGGCTTATGTTTCACAATATAAAAAATATTACTGTATTTAGCAGTAATGAAAAGTGGACATGTTTCGAGTTATGAACACATGAACACAAGACTGACTACAGGAAAGTATTGCATCGTAATTTATAAAACAGACAAAAGCAAAGGTGATACCTGAAAATCAATTTGTTCGTTTACAAGGGGTAATTGACTATTATGGGCGGAACTTATTTCGAGAATTTCGAGAAGGTCAAGGCGTTTACCCTTGTTACCTGAATGTAACAATTTGGTTTTGTTGAAATCCAGGAAGTGATTGAATTTTATACAATGTTCAGAGAAGCCAGTGGTATTTTTGTTTTGTAAAATTGACTTTTTATGTTCTTCAATACGAATATTTATATTCCTTCCTGTCTGTCCAATATAGAAAGCAGGACATTCGTCGCAAAATATTTTGTAAATACCACTGTTTTCTCCGATGTTAGATTTTTCTTTATTATTGACCAAGAATGACTTCAAGTTTCTTTTATTTGTACAAATTGTTTTAACGTTATTTTTCGATAGTCTATTACAAATTTTGCTACTCAAATTCGGCACATAATTTAATGGGAAGTATTTTTGTTCTTCATTAATAGTTTGCGTGGGGTATATTGAATGCAACAGATACTTAATTCGTTTTTTCCCAATGAGCTTGTCGATAAGACTTTCATTGTAACCGTTATTGATGGCTGATAATTTAAAAAAAAACTATTAATGAAGAACAAAAATACTTCCCAATAAATTATGTGCCGAATTTGAGTAGCAAAATTTGTAATAGACTATCGAAAAATAACGTTAAAACAATTTGTACAAATAAAAGAAACTTGAAGTCATTCTTGGTCAATAATAAAGAAAAATCTAACATCGGAGAAAACAGTGGTATTTACAAAATATTTTGCGACGAATGTCCTGCTTTCTATATCGGACAGACAGGAAGGAATATAAATATTCGTATTGAAGAACATAAAAAGTCAATTTTACAAAACAAAAATACCACTGGCTTCTCTGAACATTGTATAAAATTCAATCACTTCCTGGATTTCAACAAAACCAAATTGTTACATTCAGGTAACAAGGGTAAACGCCTTGACCTTCTCGAAATTCTCGAAATAAGTTCCGCCCATAATAGTCAATTACCCCTTGTAAACGAACAAATTGATTTTCAGGTATCACCTTTGCTTTTGTCTGTTTTATAAATTACGATGCAATACTCTCCTGTAGTCAGTCTTGTTAATGAGTTCATAACTCGAAACATGTCGACTTTTCATTACTGCTAAATACAGTAATATTTTTTATATTGTGAAACATAAGCCAAGTGTTTTTATTTTAAAGTTTATACTTTATTCTTTATGATGTTTCACCAAGTGATGTGCGAGAATTCAATCTCTGTTACTAAATATACTGTTTTTTCAAGTTCACCTTCGTGAGATTGAGTAGGTATTAATAATATTTTACGATTCAAACGATGGCCGAAGTGTATCAGAATCTTGAAAAATATGATAGGTTTGCTTCATACACTGTAATGAAAACTCAAATGATGCTTCCGAATTATATTTCAAAAGGTATGTTCAACATATTTCTTGTGCTTATGGGTATGAAGTAACATATCAATGTAATGATTATATTATAGATTTCCGGAAAGGAGACAGCCATGCGTCGATACTTATTTCAAGTTCATGCCAAGTTATTGAAGGAGAAGTCGGTGTGAGCCATTCTCGGGTACAGACAATATGAAGAAATATAAATTTTTATCGTACCAAAATTACATCCTGGGTAGCGGAACGCCATTTAATTTTTTGCAATTGGTTCATGGAGCAAATTAGAATGAATATTGACTTTTCAAGATCAATAATATGGTCTGATGAATCATATTTTTCGAGTGCCGGAATCTTCAACCTCCAAAACACCAGATATTGGTCTCAAGAAAATCGCCATATTATATTGAAACGGGAACAGCAAGGTAGATTTGGCTTTAGCGTGGCTTGTTTCATTTTTGGGAGGACAAATAGTTTACAGGATTTACGATGGAAGTCTCTCCGCAAACCGTTACCTGGAAATCCTCCATGATGTTATACCAGAGCTGCTGGACAGTTTCCCTTTAGCGCAGTTGAATAATATATATTTTCAACATGACGAAGCGCCTGCCCACAATGCTCAAATAATACGTCCATTTTTAGAAACTAATTTTCCCTAACGATGAATTGACACTCATGGTCTTATAAGATGGCCTTCATGATCACCAGATTTGCCGTTTTTAGATTTCTTTTTATGGGATTTCTTGAAGGATAGAATTTATAAGACTGAATATAATTCGATGACAGAACTGCGTGAAGCTACGCATTCTGCTTTTCGATGTTTGAAAAGACGTCCAATCATTAGTCAAAATGCTATTCGAAGAATTACAAAAGTTAGTGAATGTGCTATTAGAGAAAACGGTTACCATTTTAAATAATATCAGTGAATATATAACAAACTTTTAACGTTTAGATTGTCAAATTATGGATTATATCAATGAAAATGAAAATAAATGCAATTTTTCTCATATGTTTGGTGAGCTTAAGGAAATATTAATCAAAATGAAGTAAAATATACAGGGTGTTCCATTTGAAGAAAACAAATTCCTAATATTCCAAAAATTAACGTCGTTGGAAATAGAATGAGTGCGCCACTGTATTCTGCGCAAACAGTTATATAAGAACCTGTTCGCACGTTATCCATACCAAGCTTATTAGTTGAGTACTTAGCGTACCCTGGCTAGTATTTGGGAGGTCTCGGGTTCAAACCCCGTGACCGACTGGTCTGCCATGAGTTTTTCTCAGAGGTTTCCTCATGGTAATGTAAGTCACTGCTTGCAAACTTATAAAGCGAATGCTGGGGCAGTATTAATCCTCTGAACCCTACCCACACTTCCTATGTTCCATAAATATCCCGTCTCACCTATCCTTAATGCACTTGTACATACAAGTGTATCCTCTGATCTGGCTGAAGGAGTTAATCCCAAACTCAAGCTGCCCGCCTCCCTGACACATACTTCAGGGAGGAATGAAACACGCGTGTTTCCTTCCTTGTCCATAGGTTGAAAGATACGGAAGGTTCTCGAAAAGTGAGTATTTTCAATTTCGCCCTGTATCTCAAAAACAAGGAGGGCAACCGCAACTCTGAAGACAACCGACATACCATACAAAAGTATATACAATTGGACACACTGTACATAAGAAACTTGTCAACATTATGGACAATTATTTCAAGGAGATATATACCGTTTTACTGAATATCCTCGAAAATTACTTACTTTTGAAATAGATTCAAATTAAACAAATAAACTTTTATAAATTCATATTTATATTTATATTTTGACTACCTTCAAAGCACCATTTTCAAGTTATACACTACATACCTACACCGTTTCTGCAGAAGCCTTCGTGTATTGTGTATGGAAAAAGGGCGCGGGAGATCCGAGTTATGAAATTTCTGATTTACCCCTACCTGGGTCAAATGCTGGATACGACCAAGTGTATTTATATATAAAAAATTTAGTACTGATAGGTCCCTATCCTTACTTAAGAAAAAACAGAGTTCAGTTGACTCTGAAGAGTGGGCAGTTTGAGACTTCAGAGTTGACAGGAAGCAGTACGGTTAGTGGAGTAGGCAGGTTGAGACCACGCAATCGTATTGTTTCCGATTCCTCCTAATTCGAATCGTGGCGTAGGCAGATTGAGGCCACGATTCTGAATTATTTCCCTTCTAATTCTCCTGAAGATGGCTTCGCAAAAGGAGCCGAAACGTCGAGATTTTTCAAATCTTTCACGCGATTCTTTCCGTGAACCAAGTTTCTCAAATACTTCCGACCGCGGAAATCTTTCTGAACATATATATATATATATATATATATATATATATATATATATATATATATATATATATATATATATATATATATATTATCAAGTACTAGGACATTTTATTGAAACTAATCAAACAAACCTCCTAACGGAGCTGGTTATACGAGTTCACGAAACATCGAAATGCCTCCATATACCTTGGACGGTGTATGTTAGAAACATTAAGTTATCACAATCAATGTAAATGATAGACAGTCTGTTTCGCCCTTATTTGGGGCTCATCAGTATCATCCATCCATCGAAAGTGATAACCAACCAAATATTTCTAACGGCCTTATATTTTCCTTCAAGTGACTATATGGCATATAAATATGACACAGCGCCACCTGTCGGAAACAAATGAACCACATCTTACAGATAGATGAAAACATTTCGGTAACGCGAACTCGTACGTCCTAACACCAGAAGGTGGTTACTATATTCGCTAAGCAAGAGTAAAGTTGCCACATCAAATCGATGTAATGCAACATTTACACACCGCCAGTAACAGCGCTCCGATTTTATCCTTTAAACAGGCAGCAAATGAATAGAAAACAGAATTCTTCGTGTTATCGAAACATGTTCGTGGCAATAAAATCAAGTACTAGGACATTTATTTGAAACTAATCAAACAAACCTCCTAGCGGAGCTGGTTATACGAGGTCACGAAACATCGAAATTCCTCCATGTACCTTGGACGGTGTATGTTAGAAACATTAAGTTCTTTATCACAATCAATGGAAATGATAGACAGTCTGTTTCGCCCTTATTTGGGACTCATCAGTATCATCCATCCATCGAAATTGATAACCAACCAAATATTTCTAACGGCCTTATATTTTCCTTCAAGTGACTATATGGCATATAAATATGACACAGCGCCACCAGTCGGAAACAAATGAACCACATCTTACAGATAGATGAAAACATTTCGGTAACGCGAACTCGTACGTCCTGACACCCGAAGGTGGTTACTATATTCGCTAAACAAGAGTAAAGTTGCCACATCAAATCGATGTAATGCAACATTTACACACCGCCAGTAACAGCGCTCCGATTTTATCTTTTAAACAGGCAGCAAATGAATAGAAAACAGAATTCTTCGTGTTATCGAAACACGTTCGTGGCAATAAAATCAAGTACTAGGACATTTATTTGAAACTAATCAAACAAACCTCCTAGCGGAGCTGGTTATACGAGTTCACGAAACATCGAAATGCCTCCATATACCTTGGACGGTGTATGCTAGAAACAGTGTTGCCAACCCCAACTTAGTCAAAAACTATATATATTCTTAGCAAAAACTGTAGAAAACTGCAGATATTAATTTGAAAACTGTAAATGTACAGTTTTTTCTTAGTTCATGGTTTCAAACTTCATGCAAAGGTGGTGTTGAATGAAACAAATATTGTAAATCAAACTTTTCATCAAATTATCGAAACGATTTGAAAAATTATTGAAATTAAAACATGTACAGCATTCATTATGATATCCCCCTTAAATATTTATTACACTTTGTTTTTAGTATTATTTGTTATAGCGACAACAGAAATACATAATTTGTTAAATTTTCAACTGTCTAGCTATCGCAGTTCTTGAGATACACCCTGGTGGCAGACAGACATACGGACGGCAGACATACGGACGGACAAACAGACAGCGAAGTCTTAGTAATAGGGTTCCGTTTTCACCCTTTGGTACGGAACCATAAAAAACTGTAGATTTGGAGGCCAAAACTGAAAACTGGAAACATTTTGTAAAAACTGTATATCTACAGTTAAAACTGTAGAGTTGGCTACACTGGCTAGAAACATTAAGTTGTTTATCACAATCAATGGAAATGATAGACAGTCTGTTTCGCCCTTATTTGGGATGAATGAAATTCGTGTTTCGATAACACGAAGAATTCTGTTTTCTATTCATTTGCTGCCTGTTTAAAGGATAAAATCGGAGCGCTGTTACTGGCGGTGTGTAAATGTTGCATTACATCGATTTGATGTGGCAACTTTACTCTTGCTTAGCGAATATAGTAACCACCTTCGGGTGACAGGACGTACGAGTTCGTGTTACCGAAATGTTTTCATCTATCTGTAAGATGTGGTTCATTTGTTTCCGACTGGTGGCGCTGTGTCATATTTATATGCCATATAGTCGCTTGAAGGAAAATATAGGGCCGTTAGAAATATTTGGTTGGTTATCACTTTCGATGGATGGGAGATACTGATGAGCACCAAATAAGAGCGAAACGGACTGTCTATCATTTCCATTGATTGTGATAAACAACTTAATGTTTCTATCATACACTGTGCAAGGTATATGGAGGCATTTCGATGTTTCGTGAACTCGTATAACCAGCTCCGCTAGGAGGTTTGTTTGATAAGTTTCAAATAAATGTCCTAGTACTTGATTTTATTGTCACGAACGTGTTTCGATAACACGAAGAATTCTGTTTTCTATATATATATATATATATATATATATATATATATATATATATATATATATATATATATATATAATATATATATATATATATATATATATATGTATAGATATATATATATATATATATATATATATATATTATATATATATATATATATATATATAAATATATATAATATATATATATGATTATATATATATATATATATTATATATATATATATATATATATATATATATATATATATAATATATTATATATATGTATATATATATTATATATATATATAATATATATATTATATATATATATATATATATATTATATATATATATATATATATATAATATATATATATATATATATATATATATTATATATATATATATATATATATATATATATATATATATATATATATATATATATATATATATATATATATATATATATACCTATATATATATATATATATATATATATATATATATATATATATATATATATATTATTATATATATATATATATATATTTATATATATTTATTATATATATATATATATATATATATATATATATATACTCACATGCATATATAATTCTAATATCCTCATGCAAGTCTGATTTAGTTAATATTAAATTTTAATTCAATCGTTATTTTTCAATACTAAAACTAGATCATAATTGATTTTTGTAAATTTATATAATATATTTCAATAAGGAATTCATCACAAAATAGGAAATAGCTAAAACTGCAGACACCAAAACAAAAATTCCTGAATATTCAACGAGTGATACTTCTCTATCTTGTTCTCTTCGGCATCGACCAGTAAGTCCCATCTGAAACAAAATTGAAGCATAAATATTTATTTTATATATATAAATATATATATATATATATATATATATATATATATATATATATATATATATTTATAAATCATTGATCAATGGTTCGATTGAAATATTCTATATTACATTACCTTTCACAGAACAAGATTAGTACATAAAAATTTAATTTGAAATTTAAATAATTTCCCTAATCCTTGTGATGGCACAAAACCAATAATTAAATTAAATCATTAAGGTTAGATTAAATTACGCTATTATACTATCGTCAATGATAAATTGATAGAAAAAACACTGGGCTCAAATGAAATGACGATTTAATATTTCTCCTGCAAAAAATGCATTTGAAAATCAATTGTGTTTTCATGAATTCATGACGTCTTCAGTTCATTACTTTACTTTTGTAGATATAATGGAAAGGTTAAAATTTTTTGAAAATAGAAAAAATTTATAAAATATTATCCAATATGAGCACAGAAACCATTAGCATTGAATGTATAATACCTACATTCAAATCCATAATACATCCCAATAATTCATAGATTCTGCTCAATCTTTTTTGAATAATTAAATGATATTCATTATTACAAAATATCAATGTTATTGAGTGTAAGTGTATGAAGTAGGCAGTTATACCACGGGGTATTCAATGTTTATTTATACCCTGAGGATGACAAGCAAACCCGAGGGCCCCTTGCTCCACATAACATTTACTCTAATCTGTGATGATTCCATGAATTACTAAAATCCCATATCTGGGCTCATTTTATTATAGTGATTATATATGCAGATTTTTACCTCTCTGATGAACCAAACTATTTTTTTTGTGTTTGAATTAGTCATGATGCTTTCTATCGCCAACTCATCAGAAATATTAAATTAATAACTGATATGTATTCAAAATACTTAATTACCGTTATAAAACTAGAGTATTGATATACCTAATAAAAAAGTTTATATTTTCATCGAGTTTTAGTTTCAAATATTCTGATTTTACATTGAGTGGTTATGATGTAATAGTTAGCAAAATACTTTCAATGGTTTTTAATGATGAGTGACTCATTTTAGTTTGATTGACTGTTGAAGGAATTTTCTCCACGATCATCACAGAATTCGTCAATTCTGATATCAAATTTGATTACAGAATGCTGGAATTCTCTCTCTTGAGATTGAAGAAATATTCTGCAACACCTCTGCCCCCATGCAATTTAAGTGTATTTGCTTTCTCTCCTTTGTGATAGAATAATATTCTCACACTGGCTAGCAATAATGACATTAGCCTTGACGCAGTTGATTGTCATCGTAGTGGCAAATTTGAGTAAGTGTCAAAATTATTGCTGTCTCGTTTTCATTCGAAAATATAATAAGTATTATGAATTTATGCAGTGGTTCAGAATCAGAGTGTGAAAATACACCACTACACTGGTCAATGTTATCGGAGGGCGTCGGCTACTGTGTTAGTGGACACAGGAGCAGATATGGAAACACTAAAAAGGCATGGGAGGCGGAAGTCTTCTCAAGTGCGAGAAGGATACATAAAAAATTCGGTGCAAAATCGAATAAATAAAGCAAATAAGTTAGTCTCATCAATTACTGGATCTAATACACCGCTAATCATGCCTTCCACTTCAAATTATGTGACTGATAGTTCATCTTCTACAAACCACGCAATTGTTGAAAATTCTTCCAATAATGCACCAGTTTTCATTTCGAGAACTGTACAAATATAACAATTAATACAAAGTAGATTGTTTCTTGAATTATTGAGTGTTTACCTAATATAATTGTGATTGAGTTCTGTAATATAAATTATCTTTTGTTCGTTTTCATATAAAAATATATATTTAAAATTTTCGATCGTGGAGAAAGTATAGTCTGCTACTCGGTTAGAATGAAAATTCGTGATGCTCGTGGTTCCTCACGCTCGCCTTCGGCGGAGTGGAAATTTTCCACTCGCATCGAATTTTCATTCTAACCTTGTTACAGAATATACTATTCGAGGATCTATGTTTTCGTTTATTATACTTTCTGTTTGTTGTTATTAGCAGGTTTCCACTTTGAAAAACTGCTTATTACAATGAGTGAGATTAGCGAAGTTGGATTTAGGACCAATATAGTTTTTCGTTTTATTACTTTTTATGATGCTCATATGTATGTATGTAAAAGCTTATGTATTTTAGCGTTGTTTACACAATAAAACAATTTTCAAGCAATAGGGTTGAAAGTTTGTAAATAGGTAGTTTCGTATGATATCTTGGATGGGATTGGTTTTGGTTCGAATTGGTTGGGGGGTTGACCCCCCCCGGAGGGGAAATAAATCTTGTTTACAAGATAAAGCTCGCAATTTTGAAGAAATAGGATTGAAAGTTTGTAAATAGGTAGTTTCGCATGATATCTTGGATGGGCTTGTTTTTGGTTTGAATCGGTTGAGGGTTTCGCCCCACTGGGGGGGAAATAAATCTTGTTTACACGACAGAAAGCGCAATTTTGTTGCAAAAGAGTTGAAAGTTTGTATCTAGGTAGTTTCGTATGATATCTTGAATGGGATTAGTTTTGGTTCGAATTGGTTGGGGGTTGACCCCTCGGAGAAACTTGTTTACACGATGAAGGGCGTAATTTTGGAGCAATAAGATTGAAAGTTTGTGAGTAGGTAGTTTCGTGTGATATATTGGATAGGATTGGTTTTGGTACGAGTTTCTTGGGGGGTTGATTCCCTAGGAGAGTAAATGAATCTTGTTCACACGATAGAAGGCGCAATTTTGGGACCATTGGGTTGAAACTTTGTATGTAGGTAGTTTCGTATGATATCTTGCATGGTATTTATTTCGATATTAATTGGTTGAGGGGTTGACCCCCAGAGGAGGAAATAAATATTGTTCACACGATAGTGGGCGCAATTTTTGTTTTTAGGATTTGGAACAAAAATCATAATTGAATTAACAGATTTTTTAAACTGGATACATTTTGAAACCCTGCTTTTCTAATGCAGTTCGCTGCGATAGAGTTTTTTTTTGATACATTCAAACCGCCGTAATGTATAAAATTTGTTTCTAATTCATCAGTTCCGTTCTGAGAATTTTCTTTTTTTCTTTTTAAAAGGATTGAGATTCCACTACAAGATTTTCCTAATACTTATGAAATCCATAACGTGAAGATTTGGAAGAAATGGTTATAAAATTTACTTGTATAAGATCTATCTTCAGAAACAATTTGCAATACACAAATGTCTAAAGTTGAAAATCTTGTGTTAACAACTTGATTCAATGAGTTAAGAAAAGATCGACTAGTTCGGGTGTTCAAACCCCTCCTAAATATTTTTGTTGTAGAAGAGAAAACTCAATTTTTGTAGTATACCGAACGCGTTCTCAGAATCTTATTTAAAATTATTATTACAGTACTATGTTTGATACTAAAGTGGTCAGAAAAAGTATAAATATAATTATTCAATTGCTGATATAAAAAAAACTGGATGGTTCTACTTCCTAGAGTATACTAGTTAGTTTATGTTGTAGGAAACTTCAAATCTTGGGGGACCGCGGAACCGTGACGCTCCTTTCACACAGGGAGCCTCGCGTCTCTCGCTCCCGAGAGAGAGGAAGGCTTCCAGCACCAAAATGCATTGAGTCCAATGGACTCTTGAGTGGAAGTCTGCAAGATGCTCAACGTAGAATTTGAAACTTTATCCACTCCAGAACATAAAATATTCGCCATTTCTGTACTAATATTATAAAGAGGAAATATTTGATTGTTTGTTTGTTTGTTTGCATTGAATAGGTTTCGAAACTACTGAACCTATTTGAAAAATCCCTTCATTGTTGGGAAGCTACACTTTCCCTGCATCCCTACTAAAACCCCAATAATGTAACCGAAGGTGTAAAAAAATAGATCAAATATTCTTTACATCACGTGCGCTGCGAAAACTATTGATAATAGAATAAAATAATGTACTACGACCCTGCAGAAACTATCATTATCTACAAAGTGTTGCGATATGTCTAACTATTATAGTTATGCTACAATAAGTGTTCTTTTATTTTGAAAATTTAATCGAAATGCCGCCGCTAGAAAAGGCTCTTCATTTGTATCTTGGTATTAATCCTTATCAAAATAGAATTTCTTTGTATTCAATACTGCTTCAATACCTAAATACAACTTTTCGAATTATTCAATTCGGACATTCCATTCGAAAGATATCTCGAGTTTAAAGATTGACGGTAGACCAGCGGTACAAGGCGGTACACCTTGTACCGCCTTGTACCGTTTGTAAACCGAGGGTTGTAGGTTCGAGTCCCACCTTGCTCTTGGGTGTTGTGTATGTCCGGAATTTAGTAGTTATATTTAATTAAAAATTGTTGGGTAATGTACATAGTTTCCAAGCCCATTGGCCGTTCGGAACCGGCGTTAAACTGTAGGTCCCTAGAGTTAAAAAAAAATGTAAGTTTTAGAAAAATTTGCCTGGTAGCCGCTCCCCTGCTCGGCTAGCTTTGCAGCACCTTATGTAATATAGGCGTCACTGGTTGTAAACAACGAGTCACCTGAAATACGTAGGGTTAGTCCAGTGCCTATTTACTGACGATTCGTTTCGAGTTCCATATTCACCTCACTACTACGATAAAAACTATTTCCTTACCATTTTGGACGGTTTTCATTCTTATTTAGATTATTGTTTAACACCTTTTGTTTACGGTATTCCCGAAAATATAAATAGTGTAGCACTTACTAAATTAGGACAAATTTGTGTATGCTGAATCAGGAACTATATATATTGAACAAATTCAGCTCAGGCCTAGGGCAAATTTAATAGAAGTTACCTCTCCATAACCTGTAGTATATCTATTTTAGGTTTAGCTTTGGCTTCGACACTGTGATTTATATATACACGGTGTGCGTACTACTACTATCGTACCTCATTGTTATTTGTCTTTCTGTTCACTACAGATCCCTTACATAGATTTTCAGCTAGTGTCCCGATTTGTGCTGAATTAGATTTCGAGCTTTCCGTCAAATTCGCACGGCCAGAGATATCGGTGATTCTACTTACTATATAAAGCTGGTAGCGCCTAAGAAAAATTAATATAGGTAGTATTTAATTTTGTTGAATTTTGCAGTTTTCATCTACTGAGCTAGCCGACGATATCTCGTACAGAGGGCACTATAAAGTAAGTAACTCCTCCGATCATTACTATTCTTATTTCTTTTGTGTTTTTCGATCTCTACGTTACTCAGTGACAGAGAAATTCTTGTTAAATTGGCGTTCAACGTGGGGCTTCGGGTAACTTTTTTTTAAATGTTGTTTCAATAGTCAAGATTATTGAGGCAAATTTGAAAATCATTATTTAGAGTTAAGAATTTAATTATTATTGGTAAGTTGAAGTTTTCTTGAATTTGTTTCGTTAAAAATTTTTTCATTGAAATACTCGCAGCGTAACTTTCTATTTTAGAGTAATTTTCTATTGTTAAATATCTAAATAGTATTATTTTTTTTTGAGACGTTATTTTGATCTTCTTGGAATTCGTAATGTATACAGAGTGTCCAGGTAAACTGAGGTAATAGTTACTGGAACGATAACTTCTGCGACAGGAAATATTTTCGGTGGGAGATATTCGATAGGGTTGGTATTTTGATTTTTTTTTCAGGGTGTTCGTTACAGGTCTTCGACACAAAGCTATTCCGAGAATTTATTGAGCGCGATTTGTTTTTTTTTTTAATTCCGTTCGCAGAGGGTATAGCTGATAGGAATTGTTTCTTTATTTTGAGTTGTATTTTTATATACAGGGTGTTCCAACTCATTTTTAGTATTCTGGTTGAACTTTTAACTACAGGATGCCTCAAATAATTTATTTCATTATTTTCGCCGAGTCTAGGTACGCATACGTTTCTTGTCATCATGTCGGTAAAGAGGAACATCGATCGATTTAAGAAGGATTAACTACAATATGAATTAACCCTTTGAGGGTTTACCTGCTCGGATATTCAAACGGTTCAAGATCTTCGTGAGTGTCTGCGACCTTTGCTGAAGATGGAATCATGAAATTGGTCTTTTACATATCCAGTAGTGCGAGTTAATGCGTCTCAGGAATTAACGACCTGTCTTCATAAATACGCTGAACTTGTTGCACTCTTAAGTGGCCCATCCCCATGCATCGAAGCCATCTATACCCGATTATTGCATGTGGTTTCTCGACTGGAGCGTATCGTCGTCGTTGATATAGACGAAGAATCTCAGGCAAAGTTGAATCGAAAACTGATGGAGTCTAGGCATATTTTAGCACTTTTTAAAGGCTGGTCCTCAACCAACGATTTGGTTGATGTACCAAATCACATACATATACATAGGTCATTCATTTTTGCGAAATAAATTGTAACTGATTCATTTTCTAATTGGTTGCGACATTTAATAGTTTCTCAGAACTCATCATCATGGTATGGAAATTGACAATATCGTTTTAAAGTTACTACTAAGGAGTCCCAATCTTTGACCGTTGGGATAACTTGACGAAACCAATAAAGAGCGTCGCCTCTAAAAAGGTCCCCTATATTCATATAATTCAGTTTTGCTAACATGTTCAACATTTTCTAAAAAGGAATGTAATTTATTTTCATCCCCACTGAATGTTTCACCCCAATTGTAAACAGGTACAGATTTAGAACTATTTGTAGGATATACAGAAATAGAAGACGGAGAAAAAGCTTCACTTAATATTGGCAAATTGTGGTTTGGTAATTTTATAGAATCTATTGTTTTATCGTACAAATAAGCATCTAAGGTAATGCACGTAGCATATAATTCATTTTTAAAATCTATACATTCAATAGCGCCTCGTTATCTACAGGTAGTGGATTGACATGATCAGTTATATGACTTAATCGGGACATTACTCTTTTAAAAACCTGAGCTAGATCCTTCGAATTAAATTATTAGTGGTGTGATAGACTCGAAAGTATTGTTATTTTCTTGTTGTTCGGATGCAAAGTCAAATTCTGGATCAACGAAATGAAATGTTTCCCCTGATTTCTGTCTCTCTAACAGGCGACTTAATATTTTTCTCTCATCATCTTGATTTCTATTTGACTCTACTCCTAATTGAGTTCATTTAACAATAAATATGCAGGCCTCATTACGATACTGAATACAGAAATTATGTAAATTAGTATAACGTACCTTACTGAACATTAAGTTTTTAACAAGTTCTATAATTTCTTACTAAGTATCACAAGTCGGTATATAGGTACCTATTATTTTAAAGCAAAAACTAAAATCAATTCATTCAGGTCGAGTTTGAAAAAAAAAGTTTAAATGATATTTTTAATGTACTGTTACGAATTCGGGTTCGCTAGGATGATTTCCAATAACTAAATTTAATTAATAAACAAATCGGTATTTATTCACAAAACAGTATTTTAAAATAACCACACTTTTCAATAACTGTCACTACTTCAAAAACACAAGCTTCGTTCTTCTTTTATAACACGGTAGTTCACTGTAAACTAACTGTAGACTGTCCCTCGTCTCTTCTATGGTCGCTTTTATATGTCTTGTCATTCCTTCGAGAAGCTTCCAGAATGTTCCAGTCTTCGAATTAAGAGGGCGGTTACTTCAACGTTCATCGAATATTCCAGAGAACACAGAGTCGGCTTTAGACATTTTCGTAACACTGCCCCCCTCTTAAGTTTGATCGTCCCGATCAAAATCTTCTGATACACCTCCACCGTGATACTTTGCTAGCCTATCTAAATGTACAACTTTAGGCTTCGTCCTAGGAGTGCGTTGGATTCGGTAGACAACATCATTTATCCTCTTTGTGACTTTATAGGCTCCTTCCCAATTCTGGCTCAATTTAGGTGATAACCCTTTCTTTCGCTGGGGATTGTACAACCACACTAAATCTCCTTCTTTAAATCCGGCTGAATTCGCCCTCAAATCGTATCTGGTCTTCATTCTGTCAGTACTAGCATCTATCTTATCCCGGACGTGCTCATGGATCTTGCTTAGGTGCAGTCTCAATTCATCTGCATAAGTCTTTACTTCCAATGGTGTATCTTCGGGAGTACCGAACAGCAAATCACATGGTAAACGTAATTCTCTACCAAAGAGTATCTTGGCTGGAGTATGACCTGTGGTATCATGAACCGATCCTCGATAAGCCATCAACAGTACTGGCAAATGTCTGTCCCAATCTTTTTGGTGATCAGCCACAACCTTCGACAGGTATTGTTCCATGGTGCGATTGAATCTTTCCACCATCCCATCAGACTGTGGATGTAATGGAGTGGTTCTGGTCTTTCGGATGTTCAATATCTCCATCACTCTCTTAAAAACTTCGCTTTCGAAGTTTCTTCCCTGGTCTGAGTGCAATTCCAGTGGAACTCCGTATCGAGATATGAACTGATCTACCAGTACACGTGCGACAGTCTCAGTCTCTTGGTTCGGAAGAGCATAGGCTTCAGGCCACTTGCTGAAGTAATCCATGACAACCAGTATGTATTTATTTCCATCGTTAGAAGTTGGAAATGGCCCGGCAACATCAATAGCGATCCTCTCAAATGGAAGCCCTACATTGTATTTCTCCATTTTTCCATGAGTTCTCTTTGAGGGTCCCTTAGTGGCTGCACATGTTGGACATTTTCTGCACCAAGCTTCTACGTCATCACGGCAGTAGACCCAATAAAATCTTTCCCTTATCCTTTCAATTGTCTTTTTCACGCCAAAATGGGCCCCTGAGCTTCCACCGTGGATTTCCTGTAGAAGTTCTTGCACTTTGCTGGTTGGTACCACTAAGAGGGTTTTGATTTCTTTACCATCCGGACTTTCCCATTTCCTCTTGAGTAACCCATTTTCGAGAATTAAGGAATCCCATTGCGCCCACAGTGCCTTCGTTTTAGCGCTCATCGTTGAAATATCTTTCCAGGTGGGTCTACGGTCGAGTCTTTTCCATTCTCTGAGATGCTTTATTTCAGGATCTTGTTCCTGTGCCTCAATTAATTCTTCTGTCGTCCATCCCTGTTTCAAATCGATGGTAGTTCTCCTTAAATCGATTACTCCTTCTTTCATTTCAATTTTCTTGCAGTGTCGACATTCTTCTTTGCATGGTCGTCTGGATAAAGCATCAGCATTATTATGGATTTTTCCTCGTCGATGTTCTACTTTGCAGTCATATTGTTGCAGTCTTTCTATCCATCTTGCGATTTGGCCCTCTGGAATCTTCATCTGCAATAACCATTTGAGTGCTGCATGGTCAGTCCGAACCAAAAATCTTCTTCCATAAAGGTACTTGTGAAAATGCTCTATGGATTTTATCAGAGCCAACAATTCCTTTCGAGTAACGCAATAGTTTCTTTCTGATTTGTTGAAAGTTTTGCTGTAATATTCGATGACTCTTTCTTCGCCTCCTTGTACTTGTGACAAAACAGACCCAATGCCCATATTGCTAGCATCCGTATCTAGAATAAATAGTCCCGTAGTCTGTGGATACGACAAAATAGGGCTTGAGCAAAGTGCAGCTTTAAGTTGTCGAAATGCTGCCTCGCACTCTCTTGTCCAGTTGAAGGTGGCTTTATTTTCAGTCAGTTTATGTAAATGGTTTAGCTATATCAGCAAACTTATCTACAAATCTCCGATAATAGGTACATAATCCTAGAAAACTTCTAACCTCATGTTTTGTCTTTCGGTCTTGGCCATTCGCTTAATGCATCCACCTTACCCTCTGAAGTATGTAATCCGCAAGATGATATCGTATGTCCTAGAAAATGTACCTGATTTTGAAATAGGCAACACTTTTTATAGTTTCAATTTCAAATGAGCATTCCTAAATCTGCTGAAAATTTTCTTTTCAGATTTTTCAAGTGGTCTTCGAAGGATGCTCCCATACCATCACATCATCATCTAGGTATTAACTAAACAGGTTTTCCAAGTTAAATCCTTTCAGAACCAATTCCATCAGTCGTTTCAAAACGTTGCCGGTGCATTGCATAACCCAAAAGGCATAACATTGAATTGGTACAATCCACTTCCAGTTGAGAATGCAGTTTTCTCTTTATCATCAGGGTGGGATCTTTACTTGCCAGTATCCACTCTTTAGATCTAAATGTCGAAAACCACTTCGACCCCGACAGTGTTGTTAAAGTGTCATCTATTCTGGGTAGTGGATAGCTATCTTTCTTGGTAACATCATTAAGTTTCCGATAATCGACACAAAGTCTTGTTGTCACATCCTTCTTCTTAACTAGAACAACAGGTGCTGACCATGGGCTTGATGCCTCTTCTATTACTCCCTTCTCCTTCATGGTTTCGATTAATTCAGCTACTTCTTATTGTTTTAGCTAATGGAAGTCTTCGAGGAGCTTGTCGTATAGGGTGGGCATTCCCGGTGTAGATCCGGTGGGCAACTAAACCAGTTCCTTCGAGTTCTTGGTCTTCAAAGAGGTCGCTTTCTTCGTGGATAAATTTTCGAGCCAATTTTATCTGTTCTGATGATAAATGTTTCCATGAAGTCTCCAATTTAGTGAAATCAACATACTTTTTCTTAGTTTCCTGTATATCAACTGCTTCCTCACATCGAGCTATCCACGACACTGGTTCCAATGTAGCCACTATTTTTCCTTCTTCAATATTTAGCTGTTTCGTTACTAATATTAGCTACTCTTACAGGGATGTTTTCGTTTTGTCAGAGATAAAGTCCTAGCCGTTAAAAATGTACAGTCTAATTGAGGTTCAATGAGTCCAACACACCACCCAGGATCGTGTTCTGGTCTTACATAGATAATATGCTCTGAGCAAGCAGGTATCTTATAGGCTTGAATTGTTTTCAGACTTACTTGATTTTCATTGGAGCCATAGTTTGGAATGAATTCCTCATTTCCAATCTTTAAAATTCCAGTATTCTTCTCGTAGACTAATCCATATTTTTTCACAATGTCCATACCCAAAATAAACTCATCAGTAATGTCTGCTACAAGAACTTTGTGTGGGATCTGCAATCTTCCCCCAATTTCCAATAAAATCTCAGCTTCTCCTCGAATATAGCTCCTTTGACCAGTTTGCTGTCTTCATAGTTATATTGTACCTCATTGGAGTAATTTTAGATGTTGGTAATATATCAGGCCTAACCAATGATACTTCAGCGCCAGTATCAACAATTACCTTGACAGGTTGTCCTGAGATTGAGCCATTAACTGATAAGCTTCCACCTGCAATGCTTCTAATGAAAACGGTCCTGGGGGCTGTCACTTCCCCAGTCAGAGTTTGCCCCTTTACTCTGACTGGTGGTAGTTTTCCTGATTCCTCCTAGGTGCTGGTGAGGATGATCTTCCTCTGTTCGTATTATCATCTCGTCCTCTGTTCTTTCTTGACCGACATTCTCTACTAGTGTGTCCATATTTTCCACACGAGTAACATTCACCCTTAAAAGATACTCGGTTCTTTTCAAAAGAAGAAATAAGTTTGTCTAACCGTTCCAATACTACTCCAAGTGTATTATTTTCCTCTACTTCCACTTTTCGAGCTCTGTGTGTTGCTCGGTTATTACAAGATGTTTATTTTGCTGTTTCAAATTCTAGAGCCCTCACTAAAGCATCATTTCCTGTTCTTGGTCTCAAAATTTTCAAATGTTAAATCAGGTCAGTGTCTTTTAACCCATTAACAAAAGATTTGACACTCAATTGCTGAAGGATATCATCTGGAGCCATTGGGTAGGCTAACCGAGTCAACTTTTCTACTTCGGCCTGAAATTCTTGCAGTGATTCATTTGCCAATTGATGCCTACCTTCTAATTGAGCCTGATACAACATTTCTTTATGATCATCACCATATCTCAACTCTAGGGATTTTATTAGAGTTATGTAATCTTCCTGCTCTTTTACTGACAATTTTTGTAACAGTTCTGCAGCTTTACCTCTGAGGGACAAAACCAGTTCTACTGCTTTCATTTCATCTGTCCAACCATTAGCTTGGGCTGCTGCTTCAAACTGTCGTTTGAATATTGGCCAGGAAGAATCTCCATCAAAAGTAGGTGGCTTCGAAACTTTCTGTCTGGGGACTGGATTTGGCATTACTTTTGATTCATTTTTTTTCCATTGTTGATATTCGCTTTTCTAAATCATGCAATTGCTCCTCCAGGTCTTCCTTCACATGTACTATTTCTTCAGTTATTTCACCTCTCAATTTCTCATTATCCTCCTTCCTACGTTTGTCGAGGTCTTCCAGGATTTTCTGTAATCTTTGTAATTCATCTAATTTTTCTTGCTCTCGACGTTTTTGTTTTTCTAATTTCTCCCGTTCTCGACATTTCTGCTCTTCCAATTTCTCCTGTTCTCGACGTTTCTGCTCTTCCAATTTCTCCTGTTCTCGACGTTTCTGCTCTTCCAATTTCTCCTGTTCTCGACATTTCTGCTCTTCCAATTTCTCCTGTTCTCGACGTTTCTGCTCTTCCAATTTCTCCTGTTCTCGACATTTCTGCTCTTCCAATTTCTCCTGTTCTCGACGTTTCTGCTCTTCCAATTTTTCCTGTTCTCGACGTTTCTGCTCTTCCAATTTCTCCCGTTGACGTTGTTCCTCTTGTTCGGCGAATTTTTGCATTAGTTTTTCAATCATCGATTCCATTTTTCTGGTTATTGGCATCCCACACTTCTGACACCAGTTGTTACGAATTCGGGTTCGCTAGGATGATTTCCAATAACTAAATTTAATTAATAAACAAATCGGTATTTATTTACAAAACAGTAATTTTAAAATAACCACACTTTTCAATAACTGTCACTACTTCAAAAACACAAGCTTCGTTCTTCTTTTATAACACGGTAGTTCACTGTAAACTAACTGTAGACTGTCCCTCGTCTCTTCTATGGTCGCTTCTATGGTCGAAGGAATGACAAGACATATGTCTTGTCATTCCTTCGAGAAGCTTCCAGAATGTTCCAGTCTTCGAATTAAGAGGGCGGTTACTTCAACGTTCATCGAATATTCCAGAGAACACAGAGTCGGTTTTAGACATTTTCGTAACAGTACTATTGTGCCTAATCTGTGGAAGGAAAATAAAATTCCAGGCCCCACGTTCTTGGGCGTCAATCTGTGTAACGTTTTTATTTCTTTACACTTGCGTACCTACGGCAGCTGTTCGCCGGGAGCATTATTGGGTCGTGAATTATATTTTCAATCCGAAAAGAAATTAGTTGAGCGTCACTTGGTTTATTTGATTTAAGATATTTATATTATTCAATATAGATGATATAGGATAACCAAGAAATCCTCGTATAATAGAATTATACTTTCCTTCTAAAGCAAAAGAAAAAGACAGGCAAATAGTTGTTAAAACTATATTTTATGAAGAAAGGATTGACAAAATTTACTTTACTAAACAACAATGAGTGAATAATGACGATAACATGACAGTGAAAAATTGAAATTTCAAATCTTAAGTCTATAAAATAGTATCTCCAGGCATACAAACGAATATCAAATAGGAAAGTCAAATTCAACAGGTTATGCGTAATAAATATTCAAGAAAAGTCAGAAATAAACGTAACATCAATCACTCCGAAAAAGTGCGTAGATAGAAAAGAAAATAATGGATTTAACTGGCCTTAATTTCCATTGATCAGGCGGCACACCGTTCTGGATGAAAGAAGTCCCAAGGTTGAGTATATCTCTTCTTAAAAATACTATATTAGTCCACTAGGGAGGAAGTCATCGGGGTACCTCAAATTACAATCGTCTATGTGTACCTACTTCAATAATACTTCCAGCACAAGGGCATTTAGGCACTTTATTCAGTTATAGAGAGATTATCACTGTTTATAACTATTTCGGACTAATTGTACAGGTTATCGGAATGACTCTTTGGAAGATAGTCTTCCAGAACTCTCCAACAAATTAATTCTTCCCTCTCTATCTTTTATTCTTGATAATTTTCCTCACACGATAATTTCGTTCTATTCCAAACGAACGGTAAAACCCGACTCCCGTCTCTTCTGCTTATCCTTCAGACTCTCAGAAAGCGCAAAAAAAAATTACGGCCACCTGATATTTAACGGCGATATCAATGCATACATTCCAGCAAATTAAATCGAGATTCGTTTAAGATATCTGAACAAATATGATTTTGGTAACATATGAATTCTTAGAGGAATACAGTCAAATGAAAAGAAATTATTAATATTATTGCGGTTTTATTTCAGCTGTCGGACTTGAGAACAGAGACCAGAGGAATAGCAGTTTTGGTATAACTGAATGTACCGCGATAATTGAATGAATAAATTACGAAATATGCAGTTTTGATATTTTGGAACATTTGAATGTTAATTAATGTTAACAATATATATATATATATATATATATATATATATATATATATATATATATATATATATATATATATATATATATATATATATATATATATATATATATATATATATATATATATATATATATATTATATATATATATATATATATATATAATATATATATATATATATATATATATATATATATATATACATATATATATATATATATATATATATATATATATATATATATATAATATATATATATATATATATATAATATATATATATATATATATTTATATATATATATATATATATATATATATATATATATATATATATATATTATATATATATATATATATATATATATATATATTATATATATATATATATATATATATATATATATATATATATATATATATATACCGTACTGCTTTCTGTCAACTCTGAAGTCTCAACCTGCCTACTCAGTTGACTCTGAAGAGTACAATGAACTAAAATTGACATAATATCTTACTGGACCATAAATTAATGATTGAACTGAAAATAATATTAATCTTTCTTAAATATAAAATAACTCCCAAACTATTATAAAAATTGAAATATACTTTGGGCATTAAATCATTATCAATCAGCTCTAACAACTTCGAATCGGGGCTATGTTTTGTGAGTTTGATGACTAAGATCTCTGGAGAGTGGATAGAGCATTCTAGTGTTGATGCTGAAATTTTTCCCCAGGAAGTTATTGAAGTGTTGAAAATAATAAAAATCTTCGTGACACAACTCAATTACATTCATGAATGAAGGACTTTTTTTGCATCCCTTATTATTTGAGCGTACTGGGTTGGAATGTAGATGGGGCCTCTCATCAGAAATTGTTTCACTTATTTTCGATTATTTAAAATACAGCTCTCTCCTTCATTTTGGTTAGGACCCTGTATTCTAAAGTTTTTTTATGACCGGAACATATATATGTATATGTATATAATAATAATAATAAGTTTATTTGCCCTCAGTGTAGGTACAATATATAACATAAGAATTTTCATACAATTTTCATTCAAAATAAATTTACACTAGCGAGTCCAAATAAAAACCTCAAATGTACAATGTACACCCATAAAGCCTGTGGCTGTCTATGGGAAAAAAGATTTACTCCATACGAAATATTACCGCCTATATTATATAATTCACAAAGATAAATGTATCCGTGAAATAGCGCAAATCACAGCAAAAACACAACATCACAACAATACTTTAAGAGGAAAAGAGTTCATCCACTGGACTAGCACCTTCGCCCAAAAGGAATATATTAATTCTCCGTTTAAAGCAACAAAAAGTTGGAGAATTCAATATTGTTTCCGGCAGAAGATTCAAAAATCTCGGCCCTAAATATGCTAAGCACTTGAGACCGATACTCTTTTTTGATGAAATAGTCTTTATTTTAGAGGCCCCAACGCCTCTCGTGTAATATCCGTGGCAAAGCACTTGATTTTTAATGAATTCCCTATCCCTATAATAATATGAAACTGCTCTCTTGAAGTATAATTTCCTCAGATCTAATACGTGAGCTTCTCTGAACAAAAGCTCCGAAGGATAAGTGCGTTCTCTCTTGAGTAATATTTTTAGAACTGTATTTTCAAGAATTAATAACTGTTTTATATAAAGGTCTGATATAGGAGTCTGATGCTCCACCCGATCCCAGTATACCGTATGATAATCTCGATTCTATTAGACCGAAGTAAAACATACATACAACTGGGGTAATTCCAGAACTGGACTGAGACTACATCTTCTCAGAATAGAACGCAGAGTTCCTACAAGGGATATGATATGGTGATCCCATCTAAGGTGACAATCCACAGATATACCCAAATACCTGACTTTGTGTGTCTGTTTCAGTTTTCTATTGTTTCCTTGGTTATTAATGTTTATTGTATCATAATAAGGAAGGTGATTGATATAGCTAGACATAGGTAGGTAGTATGTCTTTTCAAAATTTATTGTCAATATCTTGTGATTAAACCAATCAAAGACAATAGGTAAGTCTAGTTCAATTTTATTCTTCAGGTCAATCCAGCTTTTTGATTGATCAAAAATGACATCCGCATAGCTTATTATCTCTCCTTGTATGGAGATTAAGTAAGTTATTGATATACATAATAAACAGCACTGGTCCAAGTATGGTACCCTGAGGCACTCCGCAGTTTACCTACCTGGTTGAGCTTGAATATTCATCAATTTTTACACATTACGTTCTTTTACTTAGGTAAGATGCGAAAAGTGCATGCGGGACACCTCTGATACCCATGTCCTGCAAGGTCTCCAACAGCTGCGAATAATCCACAGTATCGAACGCCTTAGCAAGATCAAGAAAAATTGCTATTGCAGGGCAACTTTTGTCCAAGGCCTCATACATTCTGGAGACTATATCAAATGTCGCATCATTTGCTGATCTATTTCTCCTGAAACCATACTGTCTGCTGGATATAACGTGATTTGCTTCCAAAAACGAGTCTAATCGGAATATTTTTTCTAAAATTTTTGTGAAATTAGTGATAAGGGAGATTGGCCTATAATTGGACAGGACACTCTCTATTTTTTTGTGCACTGGTTGTATGACTAACATTTTGAACTCATCAGGACATACTCCCTGTTCCAGTATTTTATTTATAATGTGGCTCAAAGGTTTTGCAATTTCCTTTGATATAAACTTCAAAGTCTCAGAGGAAATGTTATCTATGCCCGGACTTTTACCAGTCTTCAAGCTATGAATGATGCCAATTATTTCTATAGAGATTGTAGGATTTAAAAATATGGAGTTGCTGTTTACACGCCTCACATCAGGTGGAGGTGTTTTGGGAGTTTTAATTTGTTTGGATAGGTTCAGTGCCACATCAGAAAAGTAACTGTTTAAACTTTCAGCAATATTGGCATTATCATGAACAACCATTCCATTCTCTAGAGTAACCTCTTTAATAACCTTACTTTTTATCTTAGAATTTGTGATTTTATCTATAGCTTTCCATAGGTTTTTAGAATTGTTTTTATTTTGTATAATTAAATTTTTATAGTAATCAGTTTTAGCATTTTTTATCATTTTTTGTAACAAGTTCCTATGATTTATAAATTGTTGTTTCAAAGCTGTGTTATTTTTATTCCTCTGGTATATTCCATAAAGTTTATCTCTAATATTAATGGATTTCATAATGCCTTGAGTTATCCACTCTATTTATATATATATATATATATATATATATATATATATATATATATATATATATATATATATATATATATATATATATATATATATATATATATATATAAATATATATATATATATATATATATATATATATATATATATATATATATATATATAAATATATATATATATATATATATATATATATATATATATCACACAAAAAAAAATACAAGAAAAGTATACAATAAAAATCAAAAAATAACAAACAATCCTCTCTAATCCATAAACAAGATCAGTACCCCCATGACAACAACAGAGCTTAAGCATTAACAATCAAATTAAATATTCAATTTGAAAATTACTATCGATTATCCACTTTCTAACTTCCTTTTTAACTTTGAAATATGGTTTTATTCTAATATTTTGTGGTATACTGTTAAATATCTTGGGCCCAACACAGTAAATGTGTTTTCGGCATGTGGTATAAATGGAATTTTGCAAGACAACATTATTTTTTGCTGCACTTCTTGTGTTAACCCCTTGGGTGATACTTTTCTTGTAATAAGATGTCTTTAACATGAATCTAATGATGGCATTAATATATAATTGATTTGGTGTAAAAAGATCACTTTCTCTGTAAACCAATTCAGTAGGGTATCCCTTACTTTTGAAAAGCATTAATTTTATTATCCATTTTTGACCAATTTGTAATTTAGATAAAACTGTTGATGCTGCACTACCCCATACCACTATTCCATAATTCATGATTGACTCTACAATTGCATAATATACTATTCTTAATGTTTGAAATGTTAAGATGTTTCTCAATTCATAGAATTTGAAGATGAGTTTCCTTATTTTAACTGTTACATATTGTACATGTTCTTTCCATGTTAAATTTTCATCAACAAGAATTCCTAGATATTTTAAGTAAGACTTTCTTTCTATAAATTGATTACATTTACAATCAGTACGAAAATCACAATCATAGCTGTGCAGTTTAATATCTTGAAACTTGGGTAGAGTCCGCTGTGACAAAGAAAAAGCAACAAATTTTGTCTTATCCATATTTAGAGAAAGCAAACTATTATCTAGCCATTTTTTTATCTTAAACATTGCCATTTTCGCACTTTTCCTTGTAGCGTCCCAATCATCACCCCCAATCAATACTGTTGTGTCATCAGCAAAGCAATACACGTCACCTTCATCGATCAAAGTTAAAATACCATCAACATAGATATTGAACAAGAGTGGGGAAAGCACTGTACCCTGCGGCACACCACAATTTACCTCTAGTTTATCACTAACTTCATCAAGTATCCTAACTGACTATGTTCTACCTGTTAAATAAGATTCAATCAAATCTTTTGCGATAACTCTAATGCCAATATGTTCTAACCGTTCAAGCAAGATTGGGTGAGCCACAGTGTCGAATGCCTTCTGCAAATCCAAAAATATTCCAATTACTTTTTTTCCTTGATCTAGGCTCTGCAAAACCTTTTCAGTGACCCTACATATCGCCTCTTCAGTACTGCAGCCCTCCCTAAATCCGAATTGTCTTTCATTTAACATACTATTTTTTTCCAAATAATGCAAAAGTTTATACTTGAAACATTTTTCTATTATTTTACTTATTGCGCTGGTTAATGTAATGGGTCTATAATTATTTGTTAGATTTTTGTCACCTTGTTTGTAGAGTGGTATAATTTCAGAGATCTTTAATATTTCAGGGAAAACTCCAGTACCAAATACAACATTCACAATATGACCTAGTGGTTTTATCAAATAATTACTAAACTGTTATAACACTCGAGCATATCTTGTCATCACCACCTTTTACGCCGTTTTTTAAGCTTTGAATTTGTTTTAATAGATCTTCATCTGAGATAGGAGTTAAAAAAATGAATCTCTGACTCTTTCACCCTTGCTTTGACTATCACATGACTTAATCCTTTCTGCTATCTTTTTTCCAACATTATTAAAATATTCATTGAATGTATTAGCTATAGTTTTTGAATCAGTTAACTCAACGTTATTAGTATCCAATATTCCCTTAATTTCAGTATTAAAAGTCTGATCACTTGTTGTCTCTTTTATCACTCTCCAAATTTTTTTTTGGATCTTTTGCACTTTTTTCAGCAAGTGATTTATAATATGAGTATTTTGTGTTTTTAATAAGTTTTGACAGATTTTTTCTATATTTATTATATTCTTAATAAAGGGATAAATTTTGACTATTTAATGTACACTCTTTTTTCATTCGATCCCTATTTCTTATTGATTTTATGAGGCCACAAGTGATCCAAGGCTTTAATTTTTTATTCTTACTTGTGATAATCTTGGTGTGAACATCATCCCATCCTGCATTTTCCATAAGATTAGAAAGTTTTTTATAAATGATTTTCTGATAACTATTTTTATTATCATTCTTAATGTTACTGTTGATGTCAAGCTGCACATTAAGCAAGATGGGCTCATGATCCGTGAGTGAATGCCGTAGAATAAGCGAATTTATTTTATCAAACAAATGGTCTTTGCACCTAACAAAATAGTGGTCTAAACATGAGCCTGATTCTTCAGTTCCCCTTGTTGCCTTGTTAACCATACTTGTAAATCCATTACTCTGAAGCATTGTTAAGTAGTTGTTTGTAGTATTGATCTCAGTAGTTAATAAATCAATGTTCATGTCACCAACTAGTATATATGCTCGCTTTTGTTCAGTTGCTGTTCCTTGTGATACAGAGTTTAAGTTGTCTATAAACTCCTCTTTCGTTGTTGAAAAATACCTGTATGTTGCCAGGACATCAAAGAACATATCATTTTTCTTCAATGTTGTTCTTATTATGCTAAGGCTACCTTTCACTATAATTTGATGATCTAAATAAAAGTCTTTCTTTATGTACATTACACAGCCATCACATTTGTTAAGAACACTGTTGTTAAAAACCATATTATACCTAGGTATATCAAAGCCATTTGTGTCATAGACATTGTGTGTCTCTCACATAACTACAATATCAAAGTCCTTATTTATTGATTGTAAAAACACCATACACTCATCAAAGTTACGGTAAATGCTTCTGATGTTTATGTGTATTATATTAACATCTTTTATGTTATCATCAAAATGTTTAACATTATCAACATTATCACATACCATTGTATCATATGTCCTATAATTGTCCAATGTACTATTTAGTTCCTCGAAAACAACAAAAAGTTATTTTTAGAGTCTGATCACTTGTTTTTAATTGGTCGAAATTTTTATTGATACTGCGAATATTGAAATGCACAACATTTAATAGTTTTTTAGCCGGGTCTATTTTTGCATGTAGTAAATTACCGTCCACAGATGTCTGGTTGGATTTGTGGTCGAGTAGATCTAATTCTTTCAGAATATCAATTTCTGGCTTTTTAGATGCCATTGATGGTTCCATAATCAATTTTACTCTTTTCAATGTTCAATAAATATTCGTGCGATGGACAGTTTTTACTAAATGCGCTGTGGTTTATTTCGTAATTTAGATTATATTTTTCATTGGCTTCTGTACAATTAATACATTTCCTCAAAACGCTAGTACACGTCTTGCCATTATGTTCACCTGCACACAATTCGCATATTGTTTTATTTCTGCACGTTCCTCTTTTGTGGTAGTGTTCCTGACAATTGTAACATCTCTGAATCGATAAATCCTCATAAACCGGATATCTTTCCCACCTTAAGAATATTTTTTTCACAGCGATAAATTTATTAAAAAGTTTAGGGGAGCACTCACCAAATATCGTATATGTTCTAGCTTTATCATTAAGTTTTAGGTACGTAATCTGCAATTCATCTTCCCTGTCTATAAAGTGGTTTTGTTCTCTTATCTGTTTTTCAATAACTTTAAAATCTAATTCTTCATCAGCTTGTGTACTATATCCTGCTATTTTAAATCTAGGCTTTCTTAATGAAGTAATCTGTATTTCGTATCCTTTCAATTTTTCCGCCATGTCTCTCCTCAAAACCTCTATATCGTCAGCGTTTTCGCACTTTATTAGCATACCACCATTTTTTGTCCCTCTGGATCCTCTGTAGTGTTGCCTCTCGACGAGACGAGACGAGAGAAGGCTCTCTCTCGTCTCGTCTCGTCTCATTAGACGACAGAAAATGTGACTCTTGTCTCGACGAGAGACCGTTTCTCTCGCTCGGGAGAACCTCTCTCTCGTCTCGTCTCGACCCTTAAAAAAATATATTAAATCCCTATGTATTTTATTAGGGCTTGCTCCCTCCAAACCTTTTTTATGGGTACGACACTGAAATGAACTTTTCTCCTGAGGAATGTATATAATTTTCTACCTTTCCAACAATTTCTATATTTTATGTCTTGAAATTTACGTAAAATCCAAATATATATATATATATATATATATATATATATATATATATATATATATATATATATAATATACGGTATGTTTTTTTTTTTCTCAAAAATACTATGTTTAATCATTTTTCTATTTTACCAGTCAGCAGAAAAAAGCTATAAGTTTTACAGCCGTATTCACCATCTGCCGCTAACATTTTAATAGGCTCTGTTGAGTGCGTAAAGGCGGCTACGCACCTAGCTGTCTACTCGGCAAGTATGCTGACACAAGATTTTTGTACAATAATACATAAATGTGTGTACGGTAAAATACAGCAGAAGTCTTTGCGAGTTTTACCATACACACCTTCATTTATAATATTGTACAAAGAGCTTGAAGAAGCATACTTGTCAAGTAGACAGCTATATGTGTAGTCGCCTTCACGCATTTAGCGGCCTGATAAAAAGTTAGCAGCTGATGGTGAATACGGCTGTTAGTTTGCCAATCGAAGATAGCAATAGTGCAAACTTAGTCACACCCTGTATATATTATTACTATATACTACTAATAACTACCCGCTATTAATTTAAAATGGATAACGTAAAAACTAAGTACAATTGAAGACCTTAGAGCAACAACGTTATTAGCCACAATTTTCCAGAATGACATATTTACATTTTTCATTCCAGAAGGCACCTACTGACCTATGAAATTAATGTTATTGATATTTCGACATAGATCTATCAGCGCAATCTATGAATATCCTTCTTGCTTTAAAAATTTACAAATAGTATGATATCGAAATAAAAAAAATGATCAACAAAAAAATATTTTTCACCATTTAATTTTATATGAAAAAGTTGTTTTGGAGAAGCTTAAGTTCAGCAAAATCTGCGCATTTAAATTTATTCAAGATAGTCCGAATGAATTGTTTGCAAAACACCTTTTGAATGAAGGATTCAAATAAATTAATTTTGGTGAAAAAAGAGTGAGAATATCAGTGAACCTAGCAATAAGACATTTGAAATAAAATACATTGCTCCTATTCCATTAAATCCCGAAAAAATTTCTAATCTTTCAGCACTTCTGAAATAAATACCGCCGATTTATCAACAATATTATAGAGACATTGGCGTTGTTGAACCTATAGATAATGAAGATGAGATAGAACATTTGGAAAACTTTAGTGACATTGAAGGTGAAAATTAGTTTTTTTTATACCAGAATTTATTTTGGAATATTCAGTGTTTATTTCTAGTTATGAAAATGAATATTATATTTACACAATATTACGTTCAAGATTAAATATTTTTGAATATGTTTCAATTTAAAAAGGGACATACCACATTTTTTTTTGTAAATATTTTTTTTTCGGCTAAGAAAAAGAAAAATTTAACATATTTTCCAAAATTCTTTGAGAAAGGGTATGAAATTTTGGAAATGAAAGATATAATATTCGTATTGCTTCTCACAGTATTTCAGGATTTAGTTGAAAATTTCAAAGTGAATTTTCTCAAAATTTCAGTTTTGTGGCATGTGTCGTTGTTGTTCTGAGGTCTTCAATTTACACTGCTTATTTTCAAAGGATATTACGAGAGATATACCTATCTAAATATTTATCACGATTTTTGCATACTTCGATAAAAACTATAGGAAACATGACATAAATAACGGCTTAACTGTTTAATTTGTAAAATTGCAAACAATGGTTGCTCGAGAGATCGAGAGAAACGAGAAATTCTCGACGAGAGAGGGGCTTTCTCTCGTCTCGTCTCGAAATTTTTCTCGAGAGAAAATATCTTTCTCGTCTTGTCGAGACGAGACGAGAGACGAGAATCTCTCGTCTCGGCGGCATCACTAATCCTCTGATGCCAACTTTAAGTTCAGCGAGATTAATATTATTTTTTAAATCATGTTTTGTTTTATCAATACTCTGATTATTCTTAGGTTTAATTATCATGCTAGGAATATTTCTTGTGAGTGTTTTATGTGTTTTTGTACTACATTTTGTAGTACATTTTGTACTACATCACTAATCTGTTTTGTAATTTTTCAATATTCTGTTTCAAAAGTGCTATTATTTCATCCTTGCTCTCGATAATTTTGATTTTATCTTCTATTGTATTTTGTAATATTGTATGAGTGTTGAAACTTACACATTTCGGGCATTCAAATTTCAAAATTCTTTCACCTTTCAGTTCTAATACCTTTACCTCAGATGAGGATAAATTTCCGCATCCTTTACATATTCCCTGTTTACAATTATCACATCTGTACAATGATTTGTTGCCGGATCCGCAGACGAGACATTCCATCTCGGAGATTCCGATGACTCATGAGCACAATACTATACGATAAGTCGACTTGAACAGCTGCTCTGCATATGTATCGAAGTATCCACTTACTACACTTTCCAATATGAGGAAGAATTTATCTAATAACGCGGAGTAATTTCACTTTAGACAAGATAATTTTCCGGAGTTAAGTCTTAGTTTTGCACTAAATAAAATGTCACCATACTATGGAGAATGACTCCACCACCAGTTTAGTACTAAATATAGGTCCCTATGGGACTTATATCTTATTGAAATTCTATAAATTATTAGGAGCACAAGTTATACGTCCGTTACCATTCACGTCACATATTATTTATATATATATATATATGAAACAAGCAGAATTATCGGTCTAGCCCGCATATGTCGAAGCAGCCGTTGACACGTGTTTCGGACTCTTTGGTCCTCATCAGAACGGCGTAGCCAAGTATGCGATGGAAAACCTGGAATTGAAACAGCAACAACAAGCAGAATCCCCTGCTTCGGAAGACAATCTCACATTTGTGGTACATTGTTCGAACTCTCCGGTTTGGGAGATTTGGTCAAACTCTGACCACGGAGGCGATTAATGCCATCCGCGAGATCCTGGACCGTGGAAATAAACAAAAAAGAGGAAATTTATCGCGGGGAAATAGTATATGAAACAAGCAGCATCAGAACGGCGTAGCCATCGCATACTTGGCTACGCCGTTCTGATGAGGACCAAAGAGTCCGAAACACGTGTCAACGGCTGCTTCGACATATGCGGGCTAGACCGATAATTCTGCTTGTTTCATATACTATTTCCCCGCGATAAATTTCCTCTTTTTAGTTTATTTCCACGGTCCAGGATCTCGCGGATGGCATTAATCGCCTCCGTGGTCAGAGTTTGACCAAATCTCCCAAACCGGAGAGTTCGAACAATGTACCACAAATGTGTGATTGTCTTCCGAAGCAGGGGATTCTGCTTGTTGTTGTTGTTTCAATTCCAGGTTTTCCATCGCATACTTGGCTACGCCGTTCTGATGAGGACCAAAGAGTCCGAAACACGTGTCAACGGCTGCTTCGACATATGCGGGCTAGACCGATAATTCTGCTTGTTTCATATACTATTTCCCCGCGATAAATTTCCTCGTTTTAGTATATATATATATATATATATATATATATATATATATATATATATATATATATATATATATATATATATATATATATATATATATATATATATATATATATATATATATATATATATATATATATATATATATATATATATATATATATATATATATATATATATATATATAAATATATATATTAATATATATATATATATATATATATATATATATATATATATGATTTCAGATTTCAAAATCCGATGTTCAGATATCCGATTTCAATATATCGTCTAGCTTCGCCAAGATTTATATGATATATTTTGACTGCAATATTTACACATCACAACTGCAGAAGAATTTTTTTTCAATGAGTCCATACTTCACTGAGTTTTCGAAACATTTTCAAAACCAAAAACTACCCATTTAATCAGTTAAAAACTTAATAATCCAAATAAAAATAACTTCTGTATTATATATACAACACTAAGTTTAATAATCTTTACTCCAAACTTTACTCCACTCGAAACAAACACTTAAAAAAAACTGGCAAATTCACTCACACTTGCTTAATGAAATTGTCCAGTGCGTGTCCGGCAGATACATAAAGTTAGCTAAATTAAGCGCGGCAAAAGAAATTCTTTCACGGCTTTGAAACGGCAAACGTACGGCAAACGATGCCGTTTTTCGAATTTCCAAATTCAAACGTTGGTGAGCTAACTTTATGTATCTGTGTCCGGCGCCGGGTGGTGAAAGTATTGTTGTACAGGTCAGTATGCACAATTTCCGACGGACCAGACGATCCTATTCGGGGCCGCCCCAACCGCTGGTGACCGGGTTGTCACCGGTTATGCTCACTGGAGCACCCGGTGCCGAATGGTATGCAGTAGTATGTGTATTTGTATTATAGCGTTCACATGTGTCGTTAATTCTTGGAATAAAGAATGAAATGCCACCAAGTATTCGATTTTGAACTATGGGGTGTACCCAATGTACTTGCCTTTCTTTCTGAAGTCGACGATGACGATGCCTTCGGTATAGAAGCCACAAAGCATTAACGTATTTGCCATCTTTGTTTAGAGACTGAGCTGAACTGAGACTACTGGGAAATGAAAGAACACAGCCGCATCGGTAAAAAACCTCCAGGTGTGAAGAGTTGTAAACCGGCTCCGGCCCGCCACCGGACACTTCCATCAGGCACGTGTGAAGCTATACTATATAGCTTCACACGGGCCAGCGCCAGCTTACAACTCTTCACTCCATACCGGTTTTTCACCTCTCCGGCTGTGTTCTTTCATTGCCCAGTAGTCTCAGTACAGCTCAGTCTCTAAACAGAGATTATGGATTTATAAAAAAGGCCAGTATTTTGGGAGCACCCTATAGTTCAAAATAGAATCTTTGAAGTGGCAAGTTATACGTTATTCCTAGAATTATTACATGAGCAAAAATTTTATTTCTATTGGGATCTGACATGTCAGCTGGCAAACTCTGGCGGCCGGATTGATGAAGTTTTTATTTCCAACGTCAACATATGCAATTGCATGTCGAGTTTTTGATTTCTTACAAATAAGGTCGCAAAAGGTGAATAATGGAAAGTGTTAATTTCGCAAAACGTAGAATCAGCAAGTATAAAGAGTGTTGTGGCCTGAAAAATTGTAATTCTATTATCTACAAATGCAAGTATTAGCTTTCATCGGTTTCCGAAGCCAAACAAATATTTTTTATTGAGAGAAAATCAATCATTTTGGAAAAAAGGAAAACATTGATTCATTGAAGGTATGGAAAATAAATCTGAAAGAGAATCGCATAACTCCGAAAATGACGGTGTGTTCTTTGCATCTCACAAAAGAATTGATTGAAACTCAGATTTGTTCCCGTTATTAATGAAAATTCCAGATGCTGCAGCCAAAAAATATTTAAAATTGTTGGATCTGTCTTGCCTGAACATTTATTGGTATTATTAGAAGAAACTTTTACAGAGATATATGGTACGATAAATGTCTTCTCCGATCTTAGAAGATGACAAATTCATGGAAGATTAAGCGAAATGATGGAGTAACAAATTTATGTTTATGATGGTTATTAGATTGAAGTTAGTTATAATAAGAATACACACGGAATGAAATAGCTTTTCTTTGTATATTCGTTATTAATACATCTTGAGTAACATTATGATTGTAGACCAGGGTAGAAGCCTTTGAAAGCGATAAAAAGTGAACGAAAATAATAGTAGAATGAAACCCATTGGAAAAGAGAGAGAACATAATAAAAATGAAATAAGAAATATATTACGGGCGATCTTAGCTCGGGAAGAGGAAGGGGGTGAGTTTTTAAGGGTAATAACGGTTTATCTCGATTTTCGGCAAAACTACAAGTCCAATGGAAAAAAGTCAAATGGCAGAACTGTAGGTAACAAAAGGATCTACAACTTTTGTATTCAAGCTTTTTTCACATAACCTCAAAATTCATGTGAAAAATTGAAAGAACCAAGTTTTTGGTTTTTTTTTTATCTTTTACAAACAATTTTTTTTTCACGAAATTTGGTGAAAGCTTACCTTTTTATGTCCCAAATATACTGTAATTTCTTTGATTTGAAATATTCATTTTTTCACTTTATTTTGACTTAATATCGAAAAAGCACCCTAATTTTCAATCGGAAATTCTCCCGTCAACATATCAGCTTTTTTCAAAAAGTTGGTGTGCTTTCTGTTCACTGAAATCTCTACTTTTCGATGGTGTGAAAAAAATACATTTCTATAGTAAATGTTAACAAACAAATAAGTTAATAAAGTTAATATTTAATAATACATCTACAATATTTGGAGAAAGTTGTAGAATCTTCTTTAAATTATATGCGTAGATGCCTATTTATTGCTATTTCAAGATAACTTATATACCTGAGTAACCTACGGAAAATTTTAGCCCATCAAAAGTAGTACAGTAAAAAGGTATATATTACTAAAAAAAAATACTTAATGGCAGAAATTTTGAGGGGGTGTTCGGGGGCATGTCCTGAGTCTAAAACTGAGTTTTCGTATTCGAGGAGGTGGGGGAAGATACAACCGCCGGTCTATATGGGGGTGAGTTTGTTTTAATTCTATATCTCCGTTGCTGTTGCCCCTACAGTCAAGTCCAAGAGATCATATTTGTAGGAAATTGAATCATCTATTCAATGATAATGAAATGGAGGTCATAGGTCAATTAGGTCAATTACAATTGCCGGTCAAAGGTCAAAAGTGAACGGTAGTTTTTCATTTTTCGCGAATACCGTGAAACCGGTAAATTTTTTCGCATATTGCTTGGATACCATTTCAAAGTACTTGAAGTTACCTACAAAATGAGCTCTCGAGCAAGTTGACCGCGCGCGCCAATTTTGACCGCGCGAGCCGCGTGTCGTACTCTCATTGCTCGTACATTGCACTCTCTACGTGCAGTTGATAATTATCGTTGAATTTTTTCCTAAGTAGAATTAATAATATGATTGAAGGTGGACTTGTTTTTTTTTTTCAAGGGAAAACGGGAAATCCATCATGGACAAACGACAAGGTCTGCCCTTGCCGAATATTGTGAGACTCCTACTCACTAAAACCCTATAAAAACCCCAACTTTTGAATGTTCAGTGCTCTGTCATGTATGTGTGTGTATTGCCGTGTACTGTTTGATGTAAATTAATGATCGAGACACTTCAAATCATCAAACAGTACACTGCAATACACACACATACATGACAGAGCACTGAACATTCAAAACTTGGGGTTTTTATAGGGTTTTAGTGAGTAGGAGTCTCACACTATTCGGCAAAGGCAGACCTTGTCGTTTGTCCATGATGGATTTCCCGTTTTCCCTTGAAAAAAAAAAACAACTCCACCATATTATTAATTCTAATTAGGAAAAAATTCAACGATAATTATCAACTGCACGTAGAGAGTGCAATGTACGAGCAATGAGAGTACGACACGCGGCTCGCGCGGTCAACATTGGCGCGCGCGGTCAACTTGATCATTGGAGTGATGGAAAACTCTTCATCGTAGAAGGGTATTCGAGAGCTCATTTTGTAGGTAACTTCAAGTACTTTGAAATGGCATTCAAGCAGTATGCAACAAAAAAAATATTTACCGGTTTCACGGTATTCGCGAAAAATGAAAAACTACCCTTCATTTTTGACCTTTGACCGGCAATTGTAACTGACCTAATTGACCTATGACCTCCATCTTATTATCATTGGATAGATAATTCAATTTCCTACAAATATAATTTCTTGGACTTGACTGTACGGGCAACAGCAACGGAGATATAGAATTAATACGAACTCATCTCCATATAGACCGCGGGTTGTATCTTCCCCCACCCCCTCGAATACAAAAACTCAGTTTTAGACTCAGGACATGCCCCCGAACACCCCCTCAAAATTTCAGAAAATAAGTATTTTTTTTTAGTAAATGCCATTTTTGTGTCTCTATTTACTGTACTAAAGGTATTTCATAGAGAATTGGCGAAGAGGCTAGGAGGGTCTGGGCCTTACTACATACCTGTTATTTCGTAGCTGCTGTAAAATTTACTATAGTAATGTATTTTTTTTACACCATCGGAAAGTAGAGATTTCAACGAACAGAAAGCACACCAACTCTTTGAAAAAAGCTGAAATTTTGACGGGAGAATTTCCGATTAATATTTAGGGTGCTTTTTCGATATTAAGTCAAAATAAGGTGGAAAAATGAATTTTTCAAATCAAATAAATTACAGTATATTTGGGAAATGAAAAAGTAAGTTTCGACCAAATTTCGCGAAAAAAAAATTTGTTTGTGAAAGATAAAAATAAAAAACCAAAATCTCTGTTCTTTGAATTTTTCACATAAATTTTGAGGTTATGTGAAAAAAGTGTGAATACAAAAAGTAGATCTTTTTATTACCTACAATTTTGCTATGCGACTTTTTTTCATAGGACTTGTAGTTTTGCCGGAAATCGAGATAAACCGTTTTTTACCCTCAAAACTCCTTTTCCGACCTCAGATCGCCCGTGATTTATTTTTTCTTTCATTTTTAATATATTCTCTTTCTTTTCCAATGGGTTTCATCCTACTATTATTTTTTTTGGTTTCAAAAATTATCGGCCCTGGTCTATGATGGTATTTCATTATGAAAACCACATTTTATTATATGAAACATTATGATTTCTCATTGAATCCATGTAGGTAGGTATATTTACTACTAAATAAATGTTTTTCGTGAAATTTTAAATATATTTTGTCCAAAGTTCTTTCATGAATAATTAAATGTCGAATAATAAAAAAAATCACAGGTGGATGAAGAATAATCAATAAAAAGTTTCGAAATATGTTCATTGATAAATGCCCATCATATGTGGCCGATTATAAACTTCCTACATAAAAAAGCTCGAATTGATAGTTTCCTATCACTTAAACAAATACAGTTAATTTAGACTAGGTATTTCACACATCAAATTAAATCAAATCAAAATAGATAAACAAAAAGCAGTAGAGTTGACGATACCAGGCCTCGAATTCTCTTAATTTTTCCCACATTTTATTATTGATTTGGATCTTTCCAGCCTATCACCTTGTCTGTATTTTCGATGGAGTGAATTTTCACCTACATATAGCTTCACACTTTTACTTGAAACTAACATTGTTATAGGAGAAACTCAAAAAACTTTCAAATTTCTCATATAACTCGTATTGAAAGTTAGTTTTGAGACACCATGTTTTGACGTTATCACCTGAGCTACGCCTCCATGTCAGATCCCAATATTTTTCTATAGTTTTGTCTCACAAGCATAGAGATATTACAGATAGAGGCGACAAGCCAGCCAGAAACTTGTTATCTCGGGTGAGGAAGAGAGAGAATCTGAAGGTTAGGCTGTCTCTCTAACGAACACGTCTAGACTCTGACAGTTACGTCTGTCTATGTTTACGCGTGGTACGCGTAGACAAGGACAGAAAAACCCTGCGATCGTCTCTCTCTCTTTCGCTCCCACTGAGTTTCGAGACTGACGTTTCCACTTACAGAGCGGCCTATGGCTTGCCTCTATCTGTAATATCTCTATGCTCACAAGACGAGCTGATAATAAAACTTTGACATTGTTAAGTATACTAGAAAATTAAAAATTGCGACACCGTCTATCCATATAGACTGCTGAGACGGCACATTTGAACGTTATAATACAAATACACATACTACTGCGTACTAATGCGTACCACAGTGCGGACCATCGCTCCAGTGAGCAACTCGGTTACCAGCGGTCGGGACGGCGTCGTATAGGTTCCTCGGTTCATCGGAAATGGTGCATACGGGCCTATACAACACCACTCCCACCACCCGACGCCGTACCGGCACCGGAAAAATCCATCAGGCACTTGTGAAGCTATAATTATGATGATACGGACTGACCCGCACGACCGCGCTTATGCAATGTGTTGAATTCGCATGAGAGTTCCGTAACCGACAAATAAAAAAGCTAAATTCGCACCATCCTTTTTATTCCGCTATGCTACGTTTGGTTGGAAAGCGAATTTCTACCCAATTAGCGCCATTCTTCTTATTCCGCTATGGTCCGTTTGGTTATAAAGAGAGAGACCGAATTTCTACTTACCAGTCAGTATGCGTTTGGATACATACAATTGGTTTGGGATTTCCAGTACCTAATTCTATTTTATGATTCGGATTTGTTTAGTGGTATAGACCGTTGGCGTTAAGTCAATTTTTGAAATCGGGTTTTCCAGTTAGAGAAATAATATAGAAGGACTACAATTTGCAAAAACGAAACATGTGCGTGCCTGGGAGCACGGCAGAAGTGAAAATTTATACTTCTTATACTAATCCAAGTTGAAATAATTAATATTTAAATGTGGGGCTAAGAGCTCTTACGAGATTGCAAATAAAAAAATGAAAAAGCCAGCAGTCACTTCTGGGATTCGAACCCATAAATACGGCACCAGGGTTCAGTACTCAGACCACTCGGTCGTAAATGCAATATAAAATACAGACGCAATAGTGTATATAACGAGAGGGTAACGTATCGCCACGCTATATAATGGAATATAAACCTACAATGCGTGGTCATTATTTTATGGAACAAATTTGTAAAGCTTTATCTTTTCATTATGCCATATCTGATTCCTGCCGTAATCTATTCTTTTATGCATATAACTTATACAAAATTATTACGATGTTTCATATCTGCCAGGCGTCCCGCGACGGCTCATGACGTTTTCGCGTTGCTTGTACATGAAGTCATGAGTATATTCTATGCATTGGCGATTGGCGTGGCGGAGTGGGATCAGAAAGAGAAGGGATGAGAGAAGGGAAAGAAAGAAAGAGGAAGTTATACAATATTCGCTTGCGTGTCATCACTTCCGTCACACTTTTAGTCTCATATATTTTTCAGATTGGTCGCACAGCAAAATCCCTATCTCCTCCAGACCTGCCGTAAGGAACTTCGTTCCAATATATATATATATATATATATATATATATATATATATATATATATATATATATATATATATATATATATATATATATATATATATATATATATATATATATATATATATAAATATTTATATATATATATATATATATATATATATATATATATATATATATATATATATATATATATATATATAACTGAGATTCAATTCTCGCACATCACTTGGTGAAACATCATAAAGAATAAAGTATAAACTTTAAAATGAAAAACACTTGGCTTATGTTTCACAATATAACAAATATTTAGATACTGTATTTAGCAGTAAAGAAAAGTCGACATGTTTCGAGTTATGAACTCATTATCAAGACTGACTACAGGAGAGTATAACATCGTATTTTATAAAACAGACAAAATCAAAGGTGATACCTGAAAATCAATTTGTTCGTTTACAAGGGGTAATTGACTATTATGCGCGGAACTTATTTCGAGAATTTCAAGAAGGTCAAGACGCTTTCCTTTGTTACCTGAATGTAACAATTTGGTTTTGTTGAAATCCAGGAAGTGATTGAATTTTATACAATGCTCAGAGAAGCCAGTGGTATTTTTGTTTTGTAAAATTGACTTTTTATGTTCTTCAACACGAATATTTATATTCCTTCCTGTCTGTCCAATATAGAAAGCAGGACATTCGTCGCAAAATATTTTATAAACACCACTGTTTTCTCCGATGTTAGATTTTTCTTTATTATTGACCAAGAATGACTTCAAATTTCTTTTATTTATACAAATTGTTTTAACGTTATGTTTCGATAGTCTGTTACAAATTTTGCTACTCAAATTAGGCACATAATTTATTGGGAAGTATTTTTGTTCTTCATTAATAGTTTGCGTGGGGTATATTGAATGCAACAAATACTTTATTCGTTTTTTCCCAATGAGCTTGTCGATAAGACTTTCATTGTAACCGTTATTAGTGGCTAATAATTTAATTGTATTAACTTCAGTTTGAAAATTTGTTTCCGATAATGGAATAGTGAACAACCTATGTATGAACGAATGAAAAGCACTGAGTTTTATTTTAATGTGTTGGTTACTGTCGCTGTGAATTAAAGTATCTGTGAAGGTTGGTTTTCTATAAATGTTGAAAGTAAGAGAATCCAAATTCCTAGCAATATGAACGTCTAAGAAATTTAAGATACCGTTTTCGTTTTCTACTTCTTCTGTAAATTGAATCGAGTTGTAGAAGGTATTTATATATTTAAGGAAATTATCTAACTGCTAACATGTCGACTTTTCGTTACTGCTAAATACAGTATCTATATATTTGTTATATTGTGAAACATAAGCCAAGTGTTTTTTATTTTAAAGTTTATACTTTATTCATTATATATATAAATATATTTATATTTATATATAGGTATATATATATATATATATATATATATATATATATATATATATATATATATATATATATATATATATATATATATATATATATAGGTATATGTATATATATATAAAGTACACCAGTTTTGAATCATTTCAACCGAATGAAAATTACTTACCCACCCTCCATTGTTTGCGATCCACTCGGCAACTCTATCTTCCAGCAGCTCAGCCATTGCATCTGAAATCCGACTAATGTGTTCTGGAACTCCTAACCTCACACAATCTACGGCTAAGCCACCAGCGACACAAAATAAAGCAACAACTTTACCCCAAGTAGGTTCTCGTCGAAATATTTCATTCCCGACGGCTACCATAATATCCAACACATCATCCATTTTCTCAATACAGCATAGTTGCCTAGTGACATTGTTGTAGATTGTTGGATGCATTCTTTCCATTTCCAAACAAGCATGGTTAAGACAGTGAAAAATTTCTTTGGTGATGTTTTCAGAAACTATATAAGAACCTATCATGACTCGTGGTCGATTGAGGCCAATTTTTCTACTGAAGAGTCCTGCTCTTTTTAGTTTAGTTCTCAAATATAAGATACATAATGTACGTCCAGTTAATGCTATCTGAAATGCAGAAATATTTCTTCTTAGAAGATCAGGAATTATTAATAGATTATTTGAAATAAGAAAATAATACCTAACTATTATTATTCGACTAATGATATAACTGGTTATTTTTTCTTCACTATAAATCTGTTTCTTGTTTTCAATTAAATACACTAGTTGTCAGCTTCTGCAAGTAAATAAAAATATTTTTGTTCCAGAAACAATAGTACCACTAGATGAAACAAACACTATCTAATTATCCTGCTCAATAACAAGAATAAAATTTATAAAAATATAATTAATATTTTATGAACGATGATACACGAATTATATATTGATTAGAACGTGAAAGTGTCAATGAACTAGTCTTGAGTGGAAGTTTGCATTATTATATCAATTGAGGAATTTAAACCTCATGCTACAGTAACTGGGATATTTGCAGTTCTGAAAATTTTTATTATATTAATTGGGAATATCCCAAGCTTGTAGCATCACTTTTCTTGGAAAATCAATGGTTCTAGTCCCCAGCTTATTCAACCTCCAGAGTCTAAGAGTCTAGACGTTCTAGAGCTAGACTCTCAAACTTTACACTATTCATATTTCATGCAAAATTTCACGAATAGATTTTGTCATATTGGCAAGGCAAGTACCTCCTTATATTTTATATAAGGTAAGATTTACAAAAAAAAAGAAAAAGGCCCAAAACTATAAAAGAAAACATTAAACTATCATAGTTTTAAAAGATTTCATTTTCAAATATATGTATTGTTTTAGGAATTAACATTAACATGTACAGTCTACATCCAGGTTATGTACTATTTTGGTGGGAAAAGGATTATTAATTTATTTATATTTTGGTTTCTCCTTCAAATTTTCAGTGAAAACCGCTGCGTTTTTAAGATAGATTTTTAGTAAATTTCGAGAGTTTAGAAAACGTTCTTCTTCTATTTGAATTATCTGACATTATTCAATCCTAGCTTGTTATTATTCACTATGCTATGAAGGTCAAAGTTAGTGTTACCTGCAAATTTCATAACCATCTGATAACTTATACAGGACGTGAAAAATTTAATTTCCAACCTTCAAAAATTTCCATTTCAAAAACTTGGTAAGCTCGAATGGAAGACCTTTTATTTATAGCTCTTCAATCAGACGACATCTATTTCCTCTCAATTTATAATAGCGTTCCCTAAACCTAAATCCTGCTATTTTCCAAAGATATGGTATTTTATCTGCTCACGATTATATTCGAATATTTTACAAATTATGGTGCCATGAAGTTACTCTTATGACTTACAGTCATGTCTGATTAATTTCACATTATTAGATGAGTTCTGAGTTTTTCAGTGGCAGGAATAGACCACTAAAAATTAAGTTACAAAATATAAATAAACACATCCAAATAACTATCAATAAACCAAATTTAAACTACTTTCATCATGAGCTTGAGTACCAAAATAGAGCATAAAACATAAATCATGATTCATAATATACAATAAATTATCCTCAGTTATTCTCATTGATTTTTCTGGTGATAATTATTAAATGGCTTCCCACACCCGTATTTGTATATCGTCCTTTAATATGGTTAAATCCTGATAGTCGTTTCCTTTCACATATCCCCATATACCACATATAGCGCTACCGAAGAAAATTAAAGAACTTGAGAACTTTGGGTCTTTCAAGAGGGAAGTCTACAAATTAATAATAAGCTGTGAACCTTATTCTGTAAAGGAGTTTCTGGATAATGTATGATCTCATAGATTTATTGATTATTGACGAACTTTCCTTTTATTGTTTGTATTATAATATTCTATTGTACAATGCAATGACTGTGATGGTGAATAAACATTTCTATTTCTATTTATATTTCTATATAATAACCTAAAGAAGTTCAATCTGGAAAACGAGGAGGCAAGCTCCCACTGGAATATAATTATGAGGATCTGCTCCTCCATCTTGCTGGAACCAGACGAGATTCCTTTCATTTAGTCGTAAAATGTTTAAAGCAGGGAGAATAGTATTTCTCAATATGTTATACTCAATAGCAAAAAAGACGTTTGTTGCGTACCTGGAATAATATTTCGTATAGTATTTTGTTTTGAAGGCATCAGCCAATATTTATTTCAAGATGTTCAGATGTTGTTGTTAGGAACAGTTCAACATCAGAAAGTGATTGCGAACTGTACAAAATTAAAATCCCAATATTCGTGGAAATGTCTCTCGAGAGTTAAGTGAGGATTAGTAGGAGATAAGTAATGACTGTTTTGACGAATGAACGAACCATTTTTCTTTTTCGTAAATTTAGCTTCATAACCTTCCAAATTATGTTTCTTAAGAAATGTCAATTTTCTTGAAACTTGTTTAATCCCCATTCACAGAATTCTAACCTTTAAGCTCAATCTAGGGGCTTATATCGGCTATCAACGAATCTATCAAAAAACTCATATCTTCTGAAATTTCAGATGTATCAAAATGAGATTAGTCAAATGGTATGTACAGAGGAGAGTTTCCGCAGATTTTGCACTTTCCTGTCACTTTTGGTTTCACTGAAATGGCTTAATTTTCAAATAGAACATCCTGTATATTGTAAAATTTTCTGATTGAGATTTCTTGATCATAGTGTGCCATTTTTGAAAGCTTTTACGCCTACTTCATTTATTAGAGTCACTTTAAATATTGGACTGTGTCTGTCACTATCGTTATCTGAGTGATTATTTCGTTTTCCAAAGAAGACTTTATGAAAAGAACTGCTAAATATTATGCATCAGGGTTATCTGTGGCACACTCGACAAAAGTATATGAACTATTATTCAGTATTTTCCTTAGTGATAATTAATTTTTTTTCTTATTTTTAATCCAATCGTTAATAAATTAGTACCTATCGTTAGATTCGTCAAAAATCCTTTTTTCGGAAAGTGGCGACCAACACATGGTCGCCATTAAAAAATAGCAGTTAGATACGAAAATGTAATTTTGCCAACTTGTCTTATATCTAGCATACTATACAATAAAACTTTGCGATTGTAATTTTCTGACATCAACAAAGATCCTATATTAGTTTACATTCGATCATAGCCATCTAGATGTCCTATTGAAATTGACTATAAAAAAAATATTAAAATTTATAGGAAAATAACCGGAAACTGAATAATATTCGTAAACTATCCTCGTGACATACAATTCAGCTCTAAGAAATCTAATTGTAATACTCCTAATATTCTAGAATTCATGAAGTGTGTAATAGATTCGTTGTCACCCGGTATAGATGTAATATATAGACGGTAATTTTTAAATTAGCATTCATAAAGAAAGCTTCATCGTTTCTCTGGTATACCGAAATTTATTTATGGTTATCAAAATATTCCGAGTAATATTTCGTCAAACGTTGCAAAAGTTTGACTAAATATTTAAAAAAAAGATTGTCCTGGTTAAATCTCATCTGACACAGATGTTAGTCTGTTAGTTTTGTTCTATGATTATAGATATAGGTATATTATAGTTAAATTTTTTTTTCTTTATCGTTATGTGTATCATAAAATTTCGAAATAAGGACAATAAAAACTTACATAAAATTCGAATTGACGAAAAAGAACATAAATAAGAGTTTTGATTTAATTTTATAGACACTGTAGACATAAGCTCACCTCTTGGGACGGCGCTGAGGAAGTTCTCCATCCGATAGTCGTTGATAGTTTTCTAGAAACAACATCCCCTACGTTGCTAAACCGCCGTTTGTTTGGTAACAAAGGAGGATGCAGACGATCTGTACTAAGTGCAGCTGGGGTGCTAAATTTTCTTCCTGCCAAACGGCCACCTCTGTTTTTGTAGGCTTCGAAAAGTTTTTTCTCAATTTGATTGTTGATCACATCGTTTTCCATTTGATTTTCAACGTTAACCTGGAAAAAATATGTTCACTTATTCTTTTTATGAATTAAAAATTTGAGAGTATTTGAGAATGTTGTAGGCATGCAATATACATCATTCAACAGATTGCAAAAAAAATCTTCAAAGAAAATAAATAATTATATAGCAATATGAAATGATCTAATCAAACTGCAATCTTTTCCACATATAAACTCGGCCTCCTAAATCTATTTGAAGGGGCAATGAAGGTAAACAAAACCTTGAAATTCACAATGAATCATTAGATCTCTGCATTTAATGGTGGCGGTCAAGAAAAATATTTGGAACCATCAGAGGGAACTTTCCTAACGCCAACTTAATCTGCGTACGAAATTTCAAATCTATAGATCAATTTGGAGGAGCTGCGGAGGTGCGCGAAACTTCAAAAACCACAAAAAATTTAAATATCCAGATGATAATTCGGGAACAAAGTTTATATTACCAGGGGGCACTTACCTTATAGCAACTCCATCTACGTAGAAATTTTCAACTTTTTAATACAATTTGGACTGTGGTTCGGGGTGAGAAAATCTTTATATATACCATCCACACAAACCTAAACGACTGTATTTCATATATGTTGTTCACAATTAGTTTCCACATCTGTGGCAATCTATTTTCTGCTCGTGTACCTCCCTAACCTTGCCAAAACTTTTTAAATACCAAAATTTTGACTCAATTTACCCAAATTTCAATCTGCATGGAAAACAACTCCAGATATCAGCTAATTTGATCTGATAGGGGCATGGAGATATTAATACTATCCGAGAAGAAAATTTTCAAAAAAATAAAACCACTCTAACATATCGCTATTGACTTTTGATATAGTGCAAAAGTATAATATTCTTGGAAAGAATACAATAGAAACACTTCAATTGAAATAATTACAAATCACAGAATAAATCCTAGGAATTACAGAAAAGTCTACAGAAAAAGCTAGTAAGGTACTACTTAATAAATATTGAATGTATGAAATATCTAATGATGAAAACTATTTTGAAATAATAACTATATGAGGCTTTATCAGGGAAATTACGAATACACAATCAATGTAATTTGCAAATGTCTATTTGGGTGAATAGTTTACACTAAGCATTTTTAATAGTGAATTTGAAACTGTGTCCTAAATATTTTTGATAGTGTATATCATTTTTCAGTTTTATCCTTTGCGTATAACAAGTTGTGAATCTTTTTTAATAATGTTTGGAATAAGTATATATGATAATATGCTATTTTTCAGTTTTATCCTTTGCGTATGACAAGTTCTGAATCGATTTTAATAATGTTTGGAATAAGTATATATGATAATATGCTATTTTTCAGTTTTATCCTTTGCGTATGACAAGTTCTGAATCGATTTTAATAATGTTTAGAATAAGTATATATGATAATATGCAATTTTTCAGTTTTATCCTTTGCGTATGACAAGTTCTGAATCGATTTTAATAATGTTTGGAATAAGTATATATGATAATATGCTATTTTTCAGTTTTATCCTTATATTATTTAATTTGATGAATGATAATTAAAGGTACAGTTTTTACAATTTTTTATGACAATTCCAATTTTTTTCCTCTTTCTTTTGAGATTAGTATTGTGCTTTAGCGCTTTATTGAGATCCTTGATGCGAAAGAACATTCTGCTCCTGAAAAATAATCGCTTGGCTTTCATAGAGCACTCAATACTACTACTTTTCTCTAAAAGATCATGGATAAATTTTTTTTCGAAGGTCCTAATAATGAAACACATTGGGATTATGGTAAATTTTGCGTGGGGATTCCATTATCCTTTAAACCACGATAATTCATAGGGGTGTAATCCAAAAGAATATGTCTTAAATTTACCTTAGAATCGCTTTCACAGAAATGCTTGGAGCAAATTACAGCGTTTTTTATATTAACTTTGTCCTCCTTTTTGGTTAAATGTTACCATTTCTTGCTAATACTGGGGTCTTTAGGAAAACTAAAAAACTTAACGTCTTTGCACGGAGTCCGTTTTGACTGGTTATCGGATCCACATCCTGCGACGGCACACCGCATTTTCAACTATTAAATATCCAAATATATGTCTATAAAAAACGTGCAAAGATAAATTTGAAACACCAGAGTATAAATAAAAAGTTAATTTGGCGCGGAAAACACAAAAATACAAATCAGAGCGTTCAAGAAAGTAAATATCAAACAATAGGCATGACGACAGTATCAAAAAATCGTCGATTTAATGGTTGTAGGGGAAATTTCATATTAAAAAAAATTTAAAACACTGCTCTAGTTTAATTTAAAAAATTCAGAGTATTAAGATTTTCAATAAAACAAAACATTAAAATACTGCAATGGGCCATTTTAATTGAAACACCAATCACAGAGCATGACTCCACGCTTAGGTAAACTCCGCTGTCAATACTCTCATTCACTGTGTTTTGTTGTGTTGCTCGTGTACCTCCCTAACCTTGCCAAAACTTTTTAAATGCCAAAATTTTGACTCAATTTACCCAAATTTCAATCTGCATGGAAAACAACTCCAGATATCAGCTAATTTGATCTGATAGGGGCATGGAGATATTAATACTATCCGAGAAGAAAATTTTCAAAAAAATAAAACCACTCCAACATATCGCTATTGACTTTTGATATAGTGCAAAAGTATAATATTCTTGGAAAGAATACAATAGAAACACTTCAATTGAAATAATTACAAATCACAGAATAAATCCTAGGAATTACAGAAAAGTCTACAGAAAAAGCTAGTAAGGTACTACTTAATAATTATTGAATGTATGAAACATCTAATGATGAAAACTATTCTGAAATAATAACTATATGAGGCTTTATCAGGGAAATTACGAATACACAATCAATGTAATTTGCAAATGTCTATTTGGGTGAATAGTTTACACTAAGCATTTTTAATAGTGAATTTGAAACTGTGTCCTAAATATTTTTGATAGTGTATATCATTTTTCAGTTTTATCCTTTGCGTATAACAAGTTGTGAATTTTTTTTAATAATGTTTGGAATAAGTATATATGATAATATGCTATTTTTCAGTTTTATCCTTTGCGTATGACAAGTTCTGAATCGATTTTAATAATGTTTGGAATAAGTATATATGATAATATGCTATTTTTCAGTTTTATCCTTTGCGTATGACAAGTTCTGAATCGATTTTAATAATGTTTAGAATAAGTATATATGATAATATGCAATTTTTCAGTTTTATCCTTTGCGTATGACAAGTTCTGAATCGATTTTAATAATGTTTGGAATAAGTATATATGATAATATGCTATTTTTCAGTTTTATCCTTTGCGTATGACAAGTTCTGAATCGATTTTAATAATGTTTGGAATAAGTATATATGATAATACATTATTTTTCAGTTTTATCCTTTGCGTTTGACAAGTTGTGAATCGATTTTAATAATGTTTGGAATAAGTATATATGAGGATATGCTATATTCAGAAGTTTACCTTATGATTGATACAATTGTTAGGAATTTTCATAATATCACTAGTTATATTTCTTATGATGTTGTTAATGTTAATATGTCCTTCAATGAACAAAACTTTGAGAGAACAACAATTTTTCAAATAATGTGATGTGGTTAATTGAATATGCTATTTTCAAAAACATTATTGTTGTTTCAAATATATAAAATACTTCTTCACTTTCTTTCTTATTTTACATTCATAAAATCTTCACTCAATCAATAATAAATTGGTTAATACCAAATCTAGATTTTCAGAAGCTTTATTCAGGGATCACTTTATTACGATTAATTACACATACGTTAGTAGGATTCTATTCGATCTTCTTTGTCTTCATCGATACGCGATAAAACAGACAAAAACTGTTTCCCAATAATAAAATATATTTAGTTTTTCAACAGTTATCAATGAGATTTAGGGTGAACAATTAATCTTTTCGTTTGAAAATATGAGAACAAAATAATCGATTTCATGACAAAAATCTGTCCACCAGATCAATAATCTGATAATTTAGCAATCCTCGCATATTCCAAAATTACTACTAAGAATTAATATTATAGTTTTCCATTTCACTGAAACAGAAATGCTATTCATAGGATTTACTGTTGCAGCGAATCAAAATGGTTGGACATGCAGGCCAAATACATGACAATGTGAGTTTCACGGAATTTAAAGGTTTCAACTGTCAAGTGAAGACGATTAACAATGCCAAACGAACTAGGTGATGGGAAAGTTTAGTGTCTTACTGAAAAAATTGTTTATGCATATTGAAATCACGCAATTCCGTTATGATTACATGATTTACAGGATTTACATTTTCGAAACGATAGCTTTATCAGAATTAATGGCCACTTTACAACTTCAGATTAGGGTAACAAGTCACGATTATTCAATCAAACGTCATAGGCGTATCAGAATGATGGCACATCGACACATCAGTGAAGAAGTTGTTTTTCAATAATAAGTTATTGATATCTATATGAGAATAAAAATACTGAGAAAATTGGATTCTGCGTAGTTTACTTTGATATTTGTATATTACCATTATATTCAATAAAAATAGCGGCTGCATTTATCAATTATTTATAATATACGAATTCAAGTTTGATCTGCTTGCACTAAAGCCATACAAAGTTACTATACATAAGCTTGTGTATATTACTGAATATCCTGAAACAATAAATGAGTATTTCACTCATTCGCTGAAGAATCTGATTTCCATCAACACTTTATTTTAAAATGAACTAACGGTTTTTTTTTAACTCAAGGGACCTACAGTTTTACGCCGGTTCCGAACGGGCAATGGGCTTGAAACTGAGTCATTACCCAACACTTAATCATATTTAGAACCCCTGAATTTCATTGAACATACCCAAGAACAAGGTGGGACTCGCACCCACAATCCTCGGTTTACAAGCGATACTCCCTACCGCTGGGCTACCGAGGCCTCAAAACTAAATGAAGTAACGTGATGATCAAAACCGATCGTATCAAACAAATTGTTGGTTAAAAAAAAAAAATATATATATATATATATATATATATATATATATATATATATATATATATATATATAATTATATATACATATATACACGAATACACGTATATACGTATATACCTATATACGTATATATATATATATATATATATATATATATATATATATATATATATATATATATAAATATATTCGTATGATATAAGTATTCTCAGCTTTACAAACATTGCTTGAGTACCTCAACTGATACTTCTGCAGGAAATATACAAGTTTCTTGAGTACCTAGTGAGAATAAGCATTTATCAACCAAGCTATAAAATATCAGATTTAGTATGCAAATTTAAACATACACTTCGATATATTACTCCTACAATAAATTTGAACTCAAAGAATTTTATATATATATATATATATATATATATATATATATATATATATATATATATACATATATATATATATATATATATATATATATATATATATATATATATATATATATATATTTATTTATTTAATATGCTCATTTATCGAATTTTAGCTCAATTTCAGGAATTTTTTTCTTGTTTAATTGGAAACTCATACGTCCTCAATTTATTCAAATTCTACTCAAAATAATTATTATTTGTTACAAATAAGAATAATTCAAACTTAGTCTCTTGATTTGTTCTTCTGAATAAATTTTTTTTATTATCAGTTATGCATAAACCACAATGAAAAAATATAATAATGTGAATCAATTTAATCTGCAAGCGTATGACATAATATGAAGTAAACATGCAATTTTGTATAGAAAAAAGCCATGTTGATTTTCTTCAACTAAATTGAAAGGATTACCTATATCGAAATTCATTTATGAAATAACCATGATTCGCAATTCAATGTACCTCGTCTATAAGAATTTGATAATTTCTTGACTAGAACCTACGCCTCTGTTAAATATGTCATTGATGTTACCAAAAAAACGATATAACTTCCTAAACTTGATTCTTCCAAATATTGTCTTATGTTCTACGAATCAGATGAAATGCTATTTGTAATACTGTACTTTTCTTCGTCAGTGCTATCGGTCTCCCATGCTTTAAGTGATGGATACTCATACCCTCAACCCAATCCTGTATATCAAGATGTCACTGAACTGCCACAATCTTATTTACCACCAAATATACCCCCAGTATTCGATGAAGTTCCCGAAATTGGTTCGACTTATTTACCAGGCAGTCCCGTTTACCCCCCTTTGGGTATTCCAGCTTTGGATGTACAACCACCCTTATTTGGTACAACAGGCAGTGAGTATATAATACATTATGTATTTAATTCGATGTATATTATAAATCATCAGATTTTATTAGCTGTAATGGTCCATTTGGAAATACTCATAATTTTTCTATAATATATTTCATATTAACGCTCCATGGGTTAAATGAATATATTAATTATAAGTATTTGTTGAGACGAATTTTTTCAAAAATTGAAATATTGGTGATCTTTTTTACAATTAGTCAATTAGCGAAACAGTTCATTTGTTTATTTTGCAGATGCGCAATACCTAAAATCTCCTTATAAAATTATCTCTGCTATTAAAAACAAAAGTTTATTTTATTCAGTTGAATTCCACTTAAGGCTTTCTTTATACATCGATTTCAAGAAAATTGTTTTTTAATTTTATTGAAAAATGTTTTAAAAGCTATTTTTCTTGTCAATGTGAAACTATATTACAAATTAAACATATTTTATATTAAAAAAAACTCATTATGTATTTTTTGGACAAGTTGAAATTCTTTCGATTGTAGTCCTCATAACATTATCATAGTAATTATGCAATACAAAAAACATTATTTCACTATATTTCTTCGAAATGACTTGCAATATTGCGCCATTTATATATATGTAAACTACAGAAAATATATTAGAAATGCTGTAAATGTTACAGTTCAATATAATCAAACGAAAAAATATTCCTATAATTCATTGAACGAGAAAGATAATATAAATCTAAAAGAAGAACAGAGACACCAATTATTTTTCGAATAGTTTCCTGAAGGAGTGATAACAAAATAATATTTTGAATGAAATTGAAATTTATCTAACGCTAATATTTTATTATCACACACAACTCATGCCCAGGTATGATCATTTCAAAGCCTTGAATGCCAACTGAGCATTTGAATCTAATAGAAGTTCTTGAAGGTCAATATACTCTTTTCTCATAAATCTTTGTAGTTTAATATATTATACTAAAATTCCCTTATTTTCATGTTGACAGAAATTCAAATTCAAAATATCCAATCCATAGTGAACAATAATTGTATCGATGAAGATATTGTGATTACAATATATACTGTTGTACTAGTAACCTTAAAAAACTCATTAACTTTTACTTTATATCAATGGCGGTAATTTCAAGATAAGATTTAAATAAAAAGCCTTCAGCAAAGAATTGTTCCATATTCACGCTACTGATTTATGATTATTTCATATTATGAAATATAAATAGAACTACTTCTCTTGCTTAGCAAAAATTCATTTAACAATACAATGACTTTTTTTGTCAACTACACTATTCTCACCTGATAATAACTATGTTGTCGATACCGATCGTTAAATTGTAAAAAAAAACGGCCAAGTGCGATTCGGACTCGCGCACGAAGGGTTCCGTACCATTGACTATGAACCCTCAAATATTTATTTTATTTTTATTTTATTATTTATTATTAAGCAAATATACAATTAAGTATTTCGTGAATATTTCAAGTGCCTACCTGTTACCTTTTATTGATATCGAGCAAAAATAGGCTAAAAATGGCGTTTTTTGTTTGGGAGCCCCCCTTAAATATTTATTTTATTTTAATTTTATTATTTATTATTGAAGTAAAAACACAACTGTGTATTTTGTGAAGTGCCTACCTCTTGCCATTTATGATATCGACCAAAAAAAAGGCGAAAAAATCGCGTTTGTTGTATGGGAGTCCCTCTTAAATATTCATTTCATTTTGTTTTATAGCGGCAACAGAAATACATAATTTGTGAGAATATCAACTGTCTAGCTATCGCGGTTCTTGAGATGCAGCCTGGTGACAGACAGACGGACAGACAGCGAAGTCTTAGTAGTTCCGTTTTTATCCTTTGGGTATGGAACCCTAAAAAGGAGATGTCCTCAGATATCCGGTTAAAGCGAAGATCCTTTCGCAATATTATATTATGAATTAAACAGCAGTCACATTGAAATAAATTATCGTTTGAGAATAATTAAATTCAAAATATTAGTGACATTCATATTAGGAAACCACTCAAGACAATAATAAAACAAAAACGATATTCTCATTAGGGCCTTGTTCAATTTCACCTATTTCCTAGCGATAATATTAACATCAAAACATTTATGGAAACAACAGATAAGTATGCTATCATAACTATGAATTATTACGAATTATGTTAGTAATTCTGTACTTGAATTGACTATATATATATATATATATATATATATATATATATATATATATATATATATATATTTATATATATATATATATATATAT
>JARQZK010003650.1:132500-145000 GCA_030704885.1 Cynegetis impunctata
TACATTTGAAATCCTTGAATAAACATTAATCTCTTCTCTCTACACTGAACTAGATCACTTTTCTGTATTAGAAGAATTCCTAAAATCGTTTAGCTTGATGAACATAAATATTCTTATCTGTTCAATAGCAAAATCGATTTAGCCAGCTGCCTTGTTTGTTGTTGACTAGCATTTCAGTATCATAGAATAAAGTACCTATTATCGTGACTCAGATAGTGAGTATTTCTACCAGAAATGCTGTTGTTTTTTCACAGAATATGTCACAAATATATTATACTATAAATATTTTCAATCAGTACTTTACGGAATAATATATTCAAAATTGAAATTTTCACTACCATTCTATACTCATTTCAATGAGCTTATAACTTCTTCGATGTAGGTAGGTAAGTTTTCACAGATATATTATATACAACAATTTATTCACTATTACCTGATGTTGTCTAATTTGGTTGGTGCTTGAAATTCGGAAATTCTATCAAATATTCAACACCCATAATATTGCAATCATCCTCCTTACGACATTTGAGCATCCGGTTATTTAAAGGTAAATCGAACACGTCAATAATTCAAGAATAAATCGACTCTGTATCAAATAACAGTAGATTCTGATGTAGTTATCAAATTTCGAAGGATGATATAATCAAGTTGATTGAAGTATAATAATTAAAGAATAGATAACTGAAGGTAACTTTTCTCAATCTTGTAGGTTTCCATATATAAAAACTAATTCACTGAATTAATGGACGCGACAATTAAATAATACATGTTGGTTAATCCATTAAAATTCAACTATAGGTTGTCTAAGAATAGAAGTTTTTTAACGTGAGAGCGAGAAAATAAACGACGAATGATGTTGTCTCAATTTTTTTTATTGAATTATAATTATATAATTATTCATTCTTCATCTCTCTGGTATATTTTAATCTATAATATTTGTACAATATTTTTTACTATACATCAAGAATGTCATACCAAGGTGAACGTTTCTTTACCGATTTGAGATACATAACCTTGGTGAATTTGGTCTACTGAAAGCACTTTATTTCCGTGTTCATATTATAAAAAAGCAAGCGCTCTGCAGTTCAGAGCATCAAGTGATCAGGCAAAACAAACTATGCGATTTCATTAACTATGAAAAAAATCAAGTAGGTAGGTATCCATGACTCTAGATTAATGTTTAAACTGTTAATATTTTCAATGTAATAAATACTCATAAAACTAAAAGTCCCTGGTCCTTCAGGTTGGAGGTTATGGCGTCAGGCCAGCTCCCCGATCCAAAACCTTAAAAAATGTTAAAAAATCCAAACCTTGCCTCGGAAATTTAAACAGATTTTCTGATAAATGAAAACGCCTACGAAAAAGGATGACGAATTTGGCGACATGGAATGTCCATGGACTTAGAGGAAAATTGGAGATAGTTGTTAAAGAAATCGAACACTTAAAGATTGAAATTATATCGCTTACAGAAACTAAGAAGAAAGGTATAAGCTAAGAAAAGATAGGAAATTATTATCCATAAAGAGAAAAGAGCAGAAAGAGGAGAATCCATATTGATAACGAGAAGGTGGAAAACAAAATAACCACTTGGGAGGCCATAGATGAAAATATAATACAAATGAGTATAAGACAGAATAGAAGAATAAAAGTTATTGCTGTATATGCCCCATCAGAAAACAAAAATTTGGAGAAAGAGGATGAATTTTATAATAAACTTAACGATGTAGTAACAAAACATTGAACCGCAAGAGAATTAGTAATGATGGGGGATTTCAATAGGAGAATAGGCGCATAAGAAAAACAGCAAGATAGTTGGCCCTTTCGTAGAGAACACTTTAAATGACAACGGAAGAAGGTATATTGATTTTTGTGAACAGAATAAACTGAGAATCACCAAAGTATTTTACGAGCATAGAAATATACATAAATTCACCTGGACCCAAACAACAAGGAAACTAAGAACAATAATCGATTGTATTGTGGTTAAACAAAACACGTGTTTCCAAATAAATGATGTCAGAGTAATGAGAGGAGCCATCTGTGGATCTGGCCATCATATACTAAGGGCAAAAATTTTTATTCACTACAAATACCGAAGAGAACGGAAATGTAACCCATTACGCAGAAGAAATTAACCAACCCATATCGTCTCTTGATATTAGAAGGTTTAAGAAAGTAGTTAAGGCCTTATTGTTGAGAAAATGTTATTACACTGTAATCGACTATTTCTGTGATATTCTTGAAACAAGCTGAAGTGTAATTTTTGTAATTTTTGTGACCTGTCCTATACATATGTACCTATGTCTTAAAGGATTAATAAATTATTATTATTATTATTATATAATTTAGAAAGTTTTCTCCATGAAAGTACTAGAGAACTATACAAAAACAAATTAAATGGCAAATTGGACGATACACTAACAAATACATCGGATCTTTACAATAATATCACTTCAAGTATACACGGATCAGCGTTCGAAGCTTTAGGTCTAAAGAAAAAACAAATAAGTAATAAACTATGGTGGAATGATGAGACAGACATTGCTGTAACAGAAAAAAAGAGACTATATCAGAAAAAGATCTTCACGAAGAACAAAAATAAGAACAAGATAAATTACAGACAACGCCAAAAATGAAAGGTGGAATAGAAAGTGTAAGGAAGTAGACACATATATTGGATGCAGGAAATGCGCAGAAGCCTGGAACTTCATAAGCTCCATCAAAAAAACAGTTAAAGAAAATATACACATAGAAGCAATAAAACCAAGGGACTGGAGAGAATATTATGAAAACTTACTCAGTGAACAACGAGAAGAATTTCAAGAGAACAAGAATAGCTCCAGGGCCGTTATGCAAGGAGAACCTACTAATATAGAGATGGAAAGTGTGAAAAAGGCAATAAGATGCCTTAAGAAATGAGAAGGCTAGTGGTCGAGAGGGAATAACATCAGAACTTCTCAAAAATGGGACTAAAAAACTTTTTAAAATGCTCACTGTAGTCATTAATCAATTTCTAAATGATTATCCGGTCTCCGACGAAAGAAAGACTGCATATATCACTGCAATATATAAGAAGCGGGACAGAAATGAATGTCATAATTTTAGAGGAATATCTGTGACGAGTACAGTACGAGCAGATTATATGGAAGAATACTTCGTGACTTAATTGAGGAAGATTATGAACCATTCGGAGAAGAAGAACAGAAAGCTTTAGAGCAGGTCGATCGTGTACAGATAATATTTTCAGCCTCAAACAGATCATAGAATAGAGAGTTGCCACAAACAGAGAAGTGCACATTACATTTATTGATCTCCAAAAGGCATACGATAACGTCCTCCCAAACAAGTTGTGGGAGGTACTGGAGGCATCACAGATAAGTCATACCCTAATTAAAGCACTGCAAAATCTCTACGGAGGGTCAAATTCTTAAATAAAAATTGGCAAATATTTAATGGAACGTTTAATGGAACCATTAGAGACCCCTCTCCGTTAGATCCACCCCCACCCATCAGTACTTTTAGTATGTTGTTGAGAACACCTTTCCCTACAACTGTGCCAAACTTGGCTTATACATGGTTTTTTCCGCTATTTGGTCTTCGTTGCCTGGACTGTCAGTTCACTGTAGGAGAAGTTTAAATTTGTGAAAAAATTTTACGTTTTCTAAAGAGAAGGTCTTGAAAAGTGGAGAAACATCATGGAGGTGTTGCCAAAGGAAGCTGCATTATAAAGCAAGGCTTCACACTATTGGAACGAAGAACCTGATATTCAGGAGGAAAGATGCGCACAATCACGGAGCCTTCGAAAAGGAAGTAATTCCAAGAGGAAAGCAAAAGAAGATATAAGTGAAATGCCTTCAGAAATTATTTGTAGAGCTTCAGCAACAAATCTGCCACCGTCTGTTACAACAACTGATGTTGACTGCATTAGAAGAAATATCGAACAGTTGCCGCAAAATCCTTCCAGGTCCGATTCTTAAGAGCATAGAAGAAGTGCATTCTGCACAAAGTTCTTCTTACAGTTTTTTACTATTCATGGACTCCAAAATGTTCCATTAGTTTTGTTTTGTTACCAAGTGAGACAACTGACAGCTATAAAACATGCTTATACCTACTAAAATGCAAACTTTATGAAAAGTATGGTCTTTATTTTTATCCATGGCAAATTTTCGTTGATTTGAAATGAGGTGCCATCCACCTAGCATTAAGGTGGGTTTGGCCAGATGTAAAAGTAAGCGGTTGCCGATTATATTTACATCAAGCATGGTATTGAAAGATTAAGTCAATCGGATTAAGTTCTGATTATGAATCAAAGACCGAAATAGATATCTGGCTAGAAAACACTCTCGGGCTGACTTATTTGAATCCAAATGAAGTGGAGGACTGTTTCGTCTTGGATTTGATGTCCTATAAACCAGAAAGTGACTATCTGTTAGAGTCATATATAGTCGAAAACGCGAAATTTTCATGCGAATCGTTTCATGCAAAATTTCTTCTCTTTACGCAACACATCCCTCCATATATGTCTTCCTTGACAAAAATGTTAAAGCTAAGTTAGCATCACTTGAAATTACATGACATGCGCCTTTTCAAAATTGTGTACTAAAAATATACTTTTTATTTTTAATGTGTTCTTTTATATACATATCGTCGCTTTGGTGGTGAAGAGTCCTAACCCACAAAAAGCGTAAAATTGGGTTAAGTCCATTAACATATGATAAAAACTATATACTTTCATATTTTGAAAAGTTCTAATCCACGAGTCATCACAGTCTTCTGTTTTTAAATATTTTCTAATAGATCTAACTCACAACACATGTTGGTGAATAGTCCTAAGTGACTCAGATCTATTCACCAACACCGATGATCCTTACTTTTCTAGAATAATGATCAGTAGTGTATGGAGCTAATCCACAAAGAATCGTGAACATGTGACAAAAAATACGTTAAAACAATGAATAAACCTAACCTTAAAAAGTGTCAGTGTTTATAGTTTCTCTAAGGGTTTTCCACATTCTTTCTGTACTTAACAAGTTTTGAAGTGTAATTAATTCATTGAGATGTTGTCAAGAGGTAAAATGTTAGTTCAATTGGCATTAGAACATGTAGACACCATTGTACGTGATGGACCTAAAGAATACATAGAACTTATTTCGGTTCCTCAATTATAACAAACAAACATAAATGCGAAGATGGAAACAACCTAAACTGGCTTAAAGTTAAATGGCTTCAGTACAGAAAAGAAGACCCAAGCAGAATGTTTTTTAAATCAAGACTAAGCGATAGCGAGTTTCAGTCAATTATTGTTAAGAATTCTACAAGACGCAAAACTGCTTCATTGACTCAGACCATACCCCCGTTATATTCAGCAGCTCTCCCGATTGATAAAAAAAAGTTACTGCTTTACTTAAATTGTGCCAATCGGATTGCATACCTTCAACTTACCATGGATTTTATCAATCCCTAACAACCAGAGATTTTGTGAACAACTCATCTGATGACGAAAACTGGGATTACAGCCTATGATTTTTATCTACTTTTTCGTTGCATAGGTATTCTTTTTTATTTTTTGTGTTATTTTGACTTTTTTTTATTTGAATAAAACTATTATTTTCTATATTGTGCTTATTGAGTAGTGGATTTGGACTTTTAACCTCTAAAAAAATATATATTTTATCTACAAAATTGACCATAGTAAATAGTTCTAAGCCACAAAACTTCGTAATTGTGAAATGTTTCATTATTATGAAATATAAGGAACTTGTGTTATGAGTTAACCAACATTCACCATAAGTATGAAAAAATAATAAATTTGATTGTGGAAACCATAACTAAAAATGTTACTTTTTGAATGACAACAAATTTTCAAACAGCGCTAGCTCAAAACTGTGTCTTTGTGGGTTAGCTCCTTTCACGTCCAAAGCGACGATATATACTCGGATATTCCTTCGAAATAATAACCTTGTCAATGTAAAGTGCATTATTCAATTTATTTATATTTTTTGAAATTGTGTACTAAAAATGTGCTTCTTATCTGTAGTGTATCCTATTATATACATATTATTTACTTATAGATGTTCCTTCAAAATAATAACCTAGTCGATGTAGAGTACATTATTTAATAAATTATTTATATTGTTTCAATTCATTTCTATTTATAATGTACATAAAATGCCCTTTCAGAACTGCACATCATATAAAATATAGGTACATATATAGATAGATGTTGAATGGAATTGGCATTTACTTGGTGAAAGTTCATATTCATAACTTTATAAAGAAATAAAAATTAAAAAACTAACTTTTCACAGGTTCAAATAAAAATCTATTGAGTAAACGCGTTTCGTCATAACATTGACTTCATCTCGTACTAAACTATGGTATTACAAAACAATCTATTTATACGAAAATTGAATATAACAGGGGGGTTCCTAGAGAAACTAAATAACAATAAGCAATTCATTCAGAGCTATTAGAAGGTACCTACATTGAACAGATTAAGGAGAGGATAAGGTATACTTCAATCTGGTCGTTAACTAAATTTCCGGAATTTTCATATTTATTGATATATAGGGATTCCCAACAGTTGGTTTCATGGAGACTATTTTCAAATTGTAATATATTATAATTGTGATTAAAGATAGATGTTCCTTCAAAAAAAATGAGCTAGTCAATGTAAACAGTATTATTCATATATATTTATTGTGGAAAATTATTAATTTAATAATGTATACAACATGTCTTTTTGATACTGCACTTGGTATATTCAATGTTTTGGTACTATTAAATAAATGTTGCTTTGGAATAATGAACTAGTCAAAGTGAAGTGCACAATTTGTTTTTCTTTTTGGTTCCTATATAAAAACCAGGCGACAAATTCACCTATAACAGCAGTTAATCTTGGCGACGAGTTTACCAGCGCCGTGTTGTTGAGTTTCATAGTATCTACTCACATTACCTTATCTCCATTGAAATTTTAAAAACATTTTTTCTCGGAGAATAATTTTAGCTAAAATGATTCGAGTAAAATTTCTTCATTAACTTTGACAATTGCTCAAATTATAAAAATACAGATTTTAAATTTTATTTTTTTCTTAAAGTAACAGAAACTGATGACGCCGTGATAGTTGAAGTACCTCCACTACCACCAAGTCATCAATATATACCTCGAGATCGTCAGACAGTGTCTATTCCAACCCAGTCACTGAAGATTTCCAATTTATCCTGCGTGGATTCCACAGACGAATTCTCCAGATTCTATGCTCAGTTGAGTACAATCAAATCTTTCAAAATGTCACTCTCTATGGACTCAAAAACGCCAACTGATTGTTTGAATGTGATTTCTGAAAACCTGTTCCGAATACAGCTCGAAGGACCAAAGGTTAGAGAATGCGGTGTTCGAAGATGTATAACCGCCAATAGTAAACAGAAAAGAATGTGCATTAATTTAAGAATGTCGACGGTTAAGGGAATAAAGTTACCAGAAGATTTATCAATTTCTCTCCAATGTATTCCACAACCAATTGTTTTGGCTCATACGAAGGAAATAAGATTTCGTCCTCAAACCAAGTAGGTAGCCCAATTGCTTAGTTAAAAAAATATATATTCAGTAGATATGCATTAATAAATTAATGAAAAAATATTTATTTGTCAGAGATTGAACAATTTCAACAATATCACGTAACTTATCTTCATTAAGTTAGTCACATCAGTAACTCAACTAACAATATTCAACTTATATGAACCAGCATTAATTTATTATTCCTTCCACTCAACCCTCTTCATCATCTGATAATAACGAAAGCGAGTCAAAAATTGTTCAAAACAGCTTTTCCAACAACCAATTATTTCGTTTATTTTCATTAATTTTATATTCCACATTAAAAAAACATTGAAACAAAATATATATATATATATATATATATATATATATATATATATATATATATATATATATATATATATATATATAGATATATATATAAATTCTTGATTTTTACCTGTTTATCGTATTTATTCCAAGAGATATCAATTATCGGTATAACAGGTTTATTTCAAAACATTACATATCAAAATTAAAAATTATCAGGACGTTTCAACGGAGTTTCCATCTTCATCAGCTAAAATTGAGATAAAATACAAGTCAAATGCTTAAATATAAAACATATACCTACACACTTACACAAAAATAAAATAAATTGTATCTCATCAGAATGTTCGTCGGTAGCTGTCACCTTCGTTATTGACTACTTGACTATCGAATCTCCGTTTACCCAATGTGTAATCGTTCATGCGTATAGAGCTTATGTATTACAATAATGAGGCATATATCGAACTTAGGCGCTTTATATCTATTTTGTTGTTCACTGCACTTTCAATCAGAACACCATATCTTACATAAAAAGGCCATTGTAAACAAAGTAATATATAGAGCAATTAACATCTCCCAGATTCCGACCCGAATCACTCGAAAAAGCGAAATCGCTACCTTCCCCATATAATAGACAAAAACATCAAAATCCAAGTTCATAAAACCTACAACAAGAAACCAAGATCTAACACACCAGAGTCTATGGATAAAAGAATATACGTACCTATTCCATACGTCACATACCTAACCCCGAAAATAACTAACATTTTAAAACCTTTCAGTATACAGATAGCGCATCAACCTCAGAATCAGATAAAACAACTCTACACCAAGCTAAAGAGCAAAATTCCAACAGAAAAAAAATCCCACGTAGTATACAGCGTTCCCTGCAAAGATTGCAATAAAGTGTATATCGGACAAACTTCACAACGTCTACAAGATAGAATAAAATCCCACAGATATGCCAAAACAGCAAACACTGCACTGAACAAACACAAACAATCAGAAAGACATGATTTCGATTACGATGAATCACACATACTAACGATAGAAGAAATTTTAAAATCACGCGAAAGCCTAGAAATGATTTTCATACAAAAGAACCGAAACAACACAGTAAACAACAAAATATATATAACGGGCATAAGTTCGATATATGCCTCATTATTGTAATACATAAGCTCTATACGCATGAACGATTACACATCGGGTAAATGGAGATTCGATAGTCAAGTACTCGATAACGAAGGTGACAACTACCGACGAACATTCTGGTGAGATACAATTTATTTTATTTTTGTGTATGTGTGAATATGTTTTATATTTAAGCATCTGACTTGTATTTTATCCCAATTTTAGCTGATGAAGATAGAAACTCCATTGCAACGTCCTGGTAATTTTTAATTTTGATATGTAATGTTTTGAAATAAACCTGTTATACCAATAATTGATATCTGTTGGACTATATATATATATATATATATATATATATATATATATATATATATATATATATATATATATATATATATATATATATATATATATATATATATATATATATATATATATATATATATATATATATATATATATATAAATATATATATATATATATATATATATATATATATATATATTATAATAAATAATGAATAATAAAGTTTATTAGTCCCTTGAGACTACAATAATGTATAGGACTAGTCATAAGAAAGAGAGAAAACATACCAATACAACATAGTGAAAAATTATTCGAAGAAAAAAATTGAAGTATTTCAAGTTAGCAAACAACAGCAGAGCAATAACAATAATATAGGTATACAATTTCCGTAAATGCGCGGAATCCATCAGGGGCATACATTATACAACCCCATATATTTAAAATTTATTAAATCGATTCGAAAAAACTTCTTCCAGGTTATACAATTCAACTCGATTAAATGAAACTTGATTGATTTTTTTAATTTCTTTATTTTGTTTATTTATTTATTCACGGGTAAACACTTTAGTATAAAAGCAAGTAAGTATCCTGAAACAACGAAAGAAAATAAAAAGGTCACAAAGTTAGTCTTTATTTTGTTATCACAACATCAACATCTCTCCTTATACAACTAAGTGAATTATCAACACACAGATACATTCTTCATGAAGTCGTAAAGCTTAACACTACTTCTGGTACTACTTTCATTCTGATAGTATACACTGAGATTGTGGAGATTACCTGCATTTATTGTTTTTTTGATAAGAGGGCAATCCTGGGAATACCATTTATATATCTTACAGTAATATCATTTATTCCCTTCGAACGGTTTTCTTCGAGTTTCAATCGCAAGTTTTCTTCAGATGATCTCTCTGATTGACAGTCCAGTCAGCAGCGATTTTAACAGAACTATTGGATCCCTTTTCTCTATTCCTCAATAATCTTAGAACAGTCTCCTTGGTATCCAAAAAAACCTTGAGAGACACATTATGTGTAGTTGCTTTGCCAATGCGTTTAACTCCTCTCATTCCTATGTCTGGGATGATAGTAGAAAGCATTGAGCGAGCGAAGGCAAGATCTGCACCAGAAACATCAGTGGTTGGAATGTTAAACAACATGACATTTCTGGATCTGCTCTCTCGATCTAGTATTATGCCATAAAAATTTTCCTACTGCGAAACATTTACATCTCTATTATTAAAGTGTTGAAATTTATCTCTCTCTGTTTGAGCCCTCTGAATTTCAAGCAAATCATTTTTCAGTATTTCGATTTCGTTCGACTGCATCTCAGCTAGGTGAGTGAGAGTATCCACCCACTGATTAAGTTCAAATATTTTAGATATATAGGTCTCCTTCATTCACCGTCTAAAGTTATCAAATTTATCACCTGAAAGGAGGAACACTCGTTTAGCTATCAGTTCGACATCAGAACTTCCAGTAGATCCATCCACGGCTTTAACAGAGCAACAAACCACTACATCATCTCTAAGTACTTTAGACGGATTAGCACATCTTGGATGAGATGCTGCACCACAATCAATACAATTAATAGATTGGACTACATATTTATTACAATGGGAACATCAAGATTTCACTTCCTGGCTTAACATTTCAAATGTTGCAATGTGTAAAATGAAATATGAGAGAAACAAAAGCACTAGTACTTCGCCTCGCCTGACCAGATGTGGGTGACGAATCAACGAAACTCCCAAACCTTCGCCTCGCAAATATTCTCACCTGGTGATTACAAAATACAAATAACGTATGGTGGAAAACGTGAAATCTTCGTTCAGTAACTGTTGAAATAATAAATGACTAGGATGTAGTTACCAACAAGCTACTACCTACTTGATAGGATAAATTTCAAACGATTAATTGTGGAAATATCATCAATGTAACACAGAAAATGTACTGGCCCTAAAAAAGATTATTTGATTATTTTTATCATAGCTTATTTTAGTTAATTTCGAAGGAAAATTTGAGTTAAAATAATGCAAGAAAACGTTTTGAAAAGAGGCAAAAGCTTAGTCCACATCACTTTCAGACAGCACAACTCGCCAGCTCTCATCGCCCAACATTCGATAAAATGTATTTATAGTTTTTTCAGAAACGATTCTCTTGTTAACAAGCAAGTCTGTTTTCCTAGCAGTAAATAACTGACTAAATTCTGTCCTAATTGTTTTATGATCAGATACACAGTTATCCACAACAAAACATATTAATTTAACACTAGAATACACATAATCTGGAGTGTATAACTTCTTGTGGGTTCAAAACATTATTAAAAGGATTATAGTCGCTCAAAATCTCATTCAAAATTGCAATTGCCAAAATCTCTGATAAAATCTGGGTTAAAATCACCTATTCAAAATTATTGTACGAGATGGGCTATACGCTATACACATCATTTAAAATTTTATCAAACAATCACAAAATACATTGAACTGTCCACTAGGACCTCTATATATTTTCAATATCACAGTTTCCTCGGGCTATTTTTAGGATTAACAATTCCTAAAAGGAATTTCATTTCTGTTGTTACATCCATTCCTTGCTTTACCCTGCCGTTGGTACTGTTATCCTCCTCTGAAAAAACCTAGACACCAGTGTACCCGCCGGCCGCAAGGATGGATTAAGGACTACTGCACTGATGAGATCTAATAAGATCAAAACAGCTGTATGCAGATTTTGAGCCGGGGTGACTTGACAATTTCTATAATTTACCGTTCGATTGTGAATGCAGATTTTGCGTTGCTGAATACGTATAACCAGCTTCCTTGGAAAGTTGTTTGATAATTTTTTAAATTATTAAAGAATTTTCCTTGTTCACTTTGTCCAAAGATATCACTTCAAAATTTGAAAGTTCAGGAGTTTATAAGTTGATTTGTCCTGTATGTAGAGGAGTGTATATAGGTCAATCGTTCAAGACAAGATTTAAAGAACACCAACAATCTTTTTTGAAAAATAAAACGGATTCAACGTTTTCAAATCATTGCCGGGAAAACCACCACCCGTTTCCGCAAATAGATAACTTTCAAATTATAAACAAATTACCAAAAGGAACCAAACTAACTTCCTTAGAATCATTAGAAGTTTTTAAACTCAATCATAATGCAAAAGATATCTTGCTGAACGACCAGATTGACTTGATAT
>JARQZK010003650.1:150000-262500 GCA_030704885.1 Cynegetis impunctata
ATTTCTTTACTAATTGACTTTTTGTTTTTCAATATGCAAATCGAAGAGAAAATAATCAGTAGACCTGGAAATAAACGACGTTTTTTGATTTGCTAGGTGAAGGAAAATAAGCTGTCAATTATTAATAACCCAGTTTTTAATTGTGCTGCTTGTTGCCGTAAAAAAAGCTATTTCGTAGTAATGCAGAAGTTTTCAAATAATGAATTAGCAGATATCCACTTTGTACGTGGTTTATGCAATGGCAGAGCACGACGGTCAGCTAGCTCAGTATGGTGTGAATAGTAGGAATTGGCTAGATAAGTAATTTCCGAGTAAATGGATTTGAAGAGGTGTTCCTATTTCATGGGCACCTCGATCGCCGGATTTAAATCCACCAGACTACTATTTTTGCGGCTGTATAAAAGATATAGTATACGCAACAGAAGTAGACAACGAGGAGGATTTGTGTGAAAGAATACGTGTAGCAAGGAATCAAATACAGCAAAAACATTTTGAAGTTTCGCAAGCTTGACATGCAATTACTTTCACAAATATGCCTTCATGAGCGGGGCAATCTTTTCGAGCATATTATATAAATGTAAGAATAAGTGAACCTCAAATAATTATTCCTTAATGTTAAGTTCAGTGGTTCCCAAACTGGGTGGAAGGGCATTGGGAGGCACGAGGGCCTACAAATTTTGGGCTTCAAAATGACAAATTTCATATTTGACAAATTCTAATAAAAAAGGAATATATTTGTTGCGCACTTTCAAAGATATCACCAAGAATTGCCAACCTTGTTGAGAAAATGCAGCACCATACTTCACATTAGACTAGAATAATAATTTCAAATATGATATTTATAAAAAACCGTTATCGGGGCTTCACCTTTAAAACGAAGAAATTGTGGACACTAGTTTATACTAGTTTAAATGCTGCTTCCTAGCAAAGTATGAAAAAAGTACCTTATTTGTACAAAAAGCTTTATATTTTCAAATTTGGAGTCTAAATCATTAAAAATTAACCACCAAAAAATTTGGGCTGAATTTTTCGCCAATACCCCCCTGCACTACGCACTCCTGAAAATATCGCAAAACTAACTTTTAGTGCATTAAATAGAGCGTAGAAAGTTTCGTAACTGTACCAAATTTTATCCAATTACCGTCACAGGTTTCGAAAATATTTACAAAAAACCACCATCAGGTCTTCACCTTGTATGTATATATATATATATATATATATATATATATATATATATATATATATATATATATATATATAATAGAGTTTGAATCACGGGAATATTCGGTCTATTGAGTAAAATATATGTTTATAAACTCACTTATTCAAAAAATTCTCAATATTTCAACACTTTTTTGTGCCTTCTTCAGGAGAAATCAAGCTAAAATACAACAAAAATAATGATAAATAACATAAATTAATGAATATAAAAATTAACCTTATTTACAATTAGAGTTAAAATGATGATCTAATAACTATAATGGACATATTGCGTGTAACTTATAATTAGGACCCTTAGTCAACATTAATACTATGTGGAATGAGAGGCTCGAAATTAAGAATCGTATGCTCTCTTGAAATTTCAGATACCGGTCTCCAGATGTCAATGTTATCATTCAAGAACAATGAGGTGTGGGGGACAAATGATATTGATTTTATTTTAAAATATTCGTGTAAATTACGCTCAAATTGTCTATATCTGCCTTGGAGTTGATTGTATTGCTGGTGTTATGTATGTATGTGCGCCATTTCCAAGAATAATCTCTTTTTGTTATTATTTTCACGATCTAAAATTTTAACATTTTCATAAAATCCGACTGCGGTTGTGGAGGGTACAGGTGGCGGCTTTCCTTCTCTGATCTCGGAACTCTCGCGCATTCCCTTTTATTTCCCTACATATATTCCTATCAACCGTGGCCTTCCATCTGTGATAAGTCTTCTTTAACGGCCCACTGAAGTGAAGAGTCTAACTGTCATCCCTATTCCTTCACCCTTATTATCCCACATAATGCCACGTAGCTGTACTACCTGCAGAAAACAGATAGGGACATCTCAACTATCTATTGCTTGTGCAAAATGCCAAAAACATTTTCATGCTGAATGCGTTGGGCTCTCAGTTGGCGGAGTTGAATTTTCTGAAGATGCCGACAAATGGGTATGCCTTTTTTGTAGTTCTCAGGAGAGGAGACTCCGTAGTAATTCTTCCAGTTCTGGGCTTTCTTCTTCGCATCCAGCTCAACATTCTCAGTCTCAGGATAGTAGCACGCCTTTTACATCACAACATTTCAACACTCTTCTAGATAATATTCAAAGGGTAGCTGCTAGTGTTGAACGTATCGAAAAACGCCAAGACGACCTCTTCAGCCAATTGGCAAATTGTACTGCAACAATAAAGGAACATAGTGTTATACTCACTAAGCATCAGAGCGCGATAGATGAATGTCAGTCGGAAATTGCAAGTGTATATCAGGCCACCTCGGCACTGGGCGAGAAGGTTGCCACCATTTCTTCGAAACTAGATACTGTTTCCTCGACTTCTTCTAATCTTTCAGACCACGTTGACATGACGGAAATTCTGAATCGTGTGGGGAAATCTCACAACCTCATTTTATGTAATGTCCCTGAGAATGCTGACGCATCGCTGGACACTACCAGTGTTCGTGATATTATGGAGCACATTCAGCAGGGTGCTAGTTCCACTCTCATCGGTTCAACTCGATTACCATCCAAAAATAATAGTAAACCAGGCTGGATTAGAGCTACATTTCCGTCTCCTGATTATGTTTCGGCTATTTTGAGAAATAAATCTAAACTGAAGGCTCATCCTGTGTTCCGTCACGTAGTAATTTATGATGATAAAACAAAAAAGCAAGTATCTGCCCTTAATTCTCTTCGTGCCGAGTTGAGGCGCCGTCAACAAGCAGGTGAATCCAACCTAACTATAAAATATATACAGGGTATCCCAAGTATAGTTCCTTCTTCACCTCCTCCAGCGTTATCATCAAAAAACTGAATAATCTCTTGGTTTGGCCGTTGCTTTACACGAATATACAATCTTTTTCATCCAAATTTTCTGAACTATTGTCGATTATTCAACTACAGAAACCTTTCATTATACTGATAACAGAATCCTGGCTCCATCCATCGATTCCAAACGGCGCATTCGACATAACTAATTACTTTCTTCACCGAGTTGCTAGTACCAGCACTCCTGGGTACAGGGGAGTATGTATTTACTTGAGCCAGGATATCACCTCATCGTTCAAGGACAGAATTTTACACTTTTCATTGGATGCATTTATCGACCTCGTCCTTGCTCTGAAGATACTCAATTGACAGCTTTCCTGTCCGAGAGCTCCGAGAAATATAACAACTTGTTCATAGCTGGAGAGTTCAATTGTCCCGATCTTCAATGGCCTGTTATTCAGCAACCCTCACCAAACGCGCCATCGTTCCCATATGCTGAACTGATGACCAATAGCAGTCTCCAACAACTAGTTCTTCAACCTACCAGGTATTCAAGAGCTCTCTGGATAGATGGTCTGAACTTCATCGTAAATAAATTTAATTTCAATTTCAGCTCATTCGATTTGTTACTCAGTTTATATGTTTGTGTCACTTCTCGAATTCTTTTTTAGTTTCAATTTTATGTTTATATTTTTGAGTTTATAGGTTAACCTCAACTCTCATTTTTGTAATAATAATAATAATAATAATAATCAAAATTGTGGTCAAAATCCTGAAAATGACACGCCAATGCACAAGATCTTATGCCAATACGGCTGTCACTTTTGTGTTGTATAATTCTTTGTTTTAAGTTTTCTTTAGTCTGTCCTATATAACATTTATCACATCGATCACACGGTATCACGGTATATCAAATTCATTATTTGTCGGGGACACCCCCACTGGAACTTGTGTTGGGGTTGCTTGAAATACACTGGAACAAATTGGAACAACATTCCACCCTATCTAGAGAAAATTTTTTGAAGCTGATTAACTTTGCTTTTCAAGGGTGTTACTTCAGTTTTGAGAACAAGATCTTTCAACAAATATTTGGTACTCCTATGGGTTCCCCTATAAGCCCAATCATAGCACACATTGTTATGGATTACATTTTGGATGAATTTCTAAAGGAACTACACTTTGAAGTTCCATTTATTTACAAATTTGTTGATGATATAATTACCGCCCTTCCGTTTGACAAAATAGAAGATGGATTAAATATTTTCAATAAAATCAACTCGCATATTCAGTTTACAGTTGAAAGAGAAAATAATAACGCTGTGCCTTTTCTAGACACATTATTAATTAGAACAGAAAATAATAACATTATATTGGATTGGTATCAAAAACCGACCTCATCGGGACGCTACCTCAATTACTTTTCAAACCATCCAATCAATCAGAAAACTAATGTTATACAAGTAAAAAATAGGTTGATCCATATCTCAGATAAAAAAATTTTAAAAAGTAATTTAAAGAAATTAGAACACTTATTTTTAAACAACGGATATCCAAGGAAGTTGTTGAAGGGTTTATTATATTGCAATGCAAACAACATTTCAGCCACTGACAATACTTTATCTGAAACTATTAAATTTAAGAAGCTACCGTACATCAGAGGTTTATCTGAAACAGTTATCAAGGGTTTTTCTCGGATGGGAGGTGTTAAAATAGCAAGATACAATACAAAATCCATAAGAACTTTGTTTTCAAAGACCAAAGATCGCACTCCATTATTATTTAATTGCAATGTTGTTTATAAGATACCGTGTGATCGATGTGATAAATGTTATATAGGACAGACTAAACAAAACTTAAAACAAAGAATTATACAACACAAAAGTGACAGCCGTATTGGCAAAAGATCTTGTGCATTGGCGTGTCATTTTCAGGATTTGACCACAATTTTGATTATGAAAATGTTAAAATTTTAGATCGTGAAAATAATTACAAAAAGAGATTATTCTTGGAAATGGCGCACATACATACATAACACCAGCAATACAATCAACTACAAGGCAGATATAGACAATTTGAGCGTAATTTACACGAATATTTTAAAATAAAATCAATGTCATTTGTCCCCCACACCTCATTGTTCTTGAATGATAACATTGACATCTGGAGACCGGTATCTGAAATTTCAAGAGAGCATACGATTCTTAATTTCGAGCCTCTCATTCCACATAGTATTAATGTTGACTAAGAGTCCTAATTATAAGTTACACGCAATATGTCCATTATAGTTATTAGATCATCATTTTAACTCTAATTGTAAGTAAGGTTAATTTTTATATTCATTACTTTATGTTTTTTATCATTATTTTTGTTGTATTTTAGCTTGATTTCTCCTGAAGAAGGCACAAAAAAGTGTTGAAATATTGAGAATTTTTTGAATAAGTGAGTTTATAAACATATATTTTACTCAATAGACCGAATATTCCCGTGATTCAAACTCTATTATATATATATATATATATATATATATATATATATATATATATATATATATATATATATATGTGAGTGAAGAATTCAGAATTTTCAACAAGATATTTATATGGCTACTAGAAATTAATTGAAATTTTACCTTCAAGTAGCTCATTTAAAATTCAAATAGTATGCTTTATTGATGTCGAATCAGTTATTGCTGAATGTTGGTATGGAAAAATAAAAGGATACAATAGCAGAGTTTCTAACAATCTCATCCATTCTATGTACTGGCCTGGAGTTAAGCAAGATTATTCTAACAATTATGCTCATATAGTGCTTCTGCATATTGAATTTTCGTTCAGTTTGTACGTGGCTTTATCTCTAGAGTTCACTAAACGGAAAATATTATGCATGAAAAACATATTTAAATTGTCAATTGTTTCATTACTACACGGGCATAATTCAAGCTAATAGTACTTGGAAAAGAAACCATCAAGAGCATACAACCATAGAATAACAATTTTTGTTGCGCAAATTAAACTATTGAATAAATAATGAAGTTTCAACTTGAATCATTCTGCCTTAAGAATTATAGTACCGATCATTATTGTCATTCAATTTCTTCGTAGTGAATGACCTTGCTTGAGCACTTCATTTGAATCTAGGTTCCGTCGTTGCTTGTAGCGACAATACGTTTTAGATAAAGTATTTTCACCGAAAAAAATTTGAACTAGTAGTCTAGTCAACAAGTGCTTTTTTGTTCAACTATCTGAATCAGTTTCTGAAAAATATGAGCAAGGTGTCATTGGATTAGGAATAGCATGTACCTAAATATTTTTTGAACAAAAACTTCCGCTCGCAAAAATTGTGAAAGGTATAAACAATTTACTTGCGAAAATTATAAAAGGTATAAACAATTCACTGAAAGAAAGGGTTTGTTTATTTTCAAGTATTTCCAAAACTAATTGAGATTTCTGATATCTGAATAAAGATTCAAAAAGAGGTGGAAATGTCCTAAAAGAAAGATCTCACTCCCGGAACAAAATATTTAATAATTTTCTCAGGCGGTAAAAATACTGCCGAAAACGGGTAATCTGGCTTGCGCAAGTCACGCCCGTTTGGGACACTTCAACAATAAACATTATTTAACAATATTAAATATGAAAATAAAGGAATGAAAAAATTCAGGCTCTCACTGGATAGATGAGTGAACAATAATCTAGGGATAAAATATGCGGTTTTTCGTTTAGTTATGCAATAGTTAATTAATAATTTTTAGCTGCTTGAACATGAACAAGTGTGGTAGGTAACTGTTGAACTAAAAATCTAATATGTTTTCTTTTCTTGGATCTGGTGTTGAAAGGCTTCAGAATAGGTTCCTGTTAAAAAAAATTCAATATTTCGGGTTTTTAAAAATAATTTACTTAGCTGCAGAATTGAAAACTTTGATTAATAATAATTTTTTTTTATTCTCTTGTAAACAACACATTCGTTTACAATAATTTTTGAAACAATAGAAGATCTTCATTAAAGAAACCATTTCCATGCAGCTTCCGATAATAATAAACGAATCTTTGAAAGTATAAAGAAAAATTTATTTTAATTTTGGGCACTATTATGTATAATTGTAAAACTGAAAAATAAAATTTTTTTTTATTATTTCAACCTGTTCTGTAGCTTCTCAAAATTAGGTTCATGAAAGAAAAATTCTCAGATCTATAGTTGAACAGTTACCACACTTGCAATTTTCATGTTCAAGCACCAAAAAATTGTTAATTAACTATTATAGCTAATTGAAGAATCGTGATGAAAAATTTTTTTCGCCGGATTATTGTTCTTTTACCTATTCATTATATACCTGAATTTTTTCATCTCTGAATTTTCATATTTAATTTGATTAATTATAGTTTATTTTTAAAGTGTCCTAAATCGGCGTGACTTGCGCAATCCAAATTACCGGTGTTCGGCCGTATTTTTACCCCTCTGAGAAAATGACAAATATTGATCCTACAGTTCTGGTAGTTTGGACTGTCTGTTGGGAAATTTTTTTTTTAATATTTTTTCAGATATCAAAAATCTGAATCCGTTTCAGTAATATTTGCAAAAAACCAAACTCCTCTTATTTTCCGGTATATTGTTTTAACTTTCACAATTTTCTCGGGCAAAACATTATTTTCTTCAAAAAATATCTACATCCTATTCATATATCTGAATTAAATGACACCCACCTCATATTTGTCAGTGACTGCTGAAAAGTTGAACAAAAAAGCACTTCTTTACTAGACTATGAAAGAATTTCACAGATATTAACGGAATACAACATATGCATAAAAATTTAAATTGAAATAAAATTCCTTTGAAAATCTCGTGTGGTTCTTCTCTGTTATCATAATAAATCTTCTTTATTCAGAAAGATAAATCCCTCAAATTCATTGCAAACAGTATAGGCCTATGAAACATCTTTTATACATCATTAATAGATGATACGATATAGGAAATGGATATTCATTGTGAATAGGTACACAAACTCATATTAGTTATTTATGTACCAAGTGCGTTATATAGATCATTATGCCCTGAGGGAAACATTCGGCCCGAGGGCCTCTGGCCCGAGGGATGAATGTTGCCCGATGGGCATAAGGATCTAGTAACGCACGCGGTGCATACAAGATTTTATTTTTCACGAAAAAATTATTATATTATGATGAAAAAGCGATTTTAAAATCGTTTCATTGCTCCTATCCATTTTCCTTCTCATAGTAGGCATGTCATTTGTTGATATTTTGAAGTTTGTGAATATTTTTGTCATCATATTCAGTGAATGTCATGCTGCTTTCTTTGTGTAGTCTTATAGAAATAATGGAAATGAAAATGAATTTACCCAAGAATATCATAGAAAATGCAGCCAAAGCTGCGAATAATTCATTGCCGGAGAAATCCAGAGTCGTATACGACAAGGATTATGAAGTATTTAATCAATAAAATTTGCTTCATTTCTCCTAGTACAATAAGCGGGCGTTTTGAATCCATTATGCCCGCAAATGCGGGCATAATGGCCTAGGGCATAATGAGTGTGTTTATAGCAACCGTATCCAACGTGAAATAAACATATTATATACAAGTGAAAAATAAACACATTTTTTGTTACTGCAATAGACATCCTCAGTAGCGACGAGATTTTCGTCATAGTTTTAGACTCAATGGGGCTCTGTATTAACGGATGAGAACTCTATTTTATCGACTATATTCATTGGCACAATATATGCCTCGTTAAATTTCTCTGATTAGTTCGCAGTAATGGCTTTGCTTTTTATGTTTCTATTGTTCGATTGCAATTTTCAGTATACTTGTGTATTTTCATTGATACCCGATGTAGTTTTTGTTTATAGAATAGTGAAGTCGCAAGAACTTGAGTGTCATTTTAATCAATATTGTGGTCAAGGTTGTGTGCATTTCCAACTATGGCTGACATCTCAGGCTGTATGTATTAAAATAGACTTTATTTAAATGAATTACATTTCCATGGATTCTTGTAAAGTTCTGATGTAATGATTCACCTTTTAAGTCTCCAATTTTCATAGTTTATGTAGTGAATAATTTGAGTGAGTGTGTGTAACCTACTAGTATTCTATATGTCTGAGTATTTCGTCTTCCTTCTGACTAGAACGTTCAATATAGCAACACAACCAATCTATTATTTCTTATTGATGAACTAAATTAGAGGAAGTATTCATTATAAATTCAAAATGTTTCCATTTATGTGTTCATACATGTCGCTGTATTGGCAGGAGCTTGGTTCGTTACAAGACGGGAACTTCTATTAAAGATGCTATGAAACTCGTAATGGATTTTATTGAAACATCTAATTTATAGTTCCTTGGTACGCTAAAGTATTTAACAAAGCAACCGTTGGATTTTTTTAGCAATTTCAGTTGTTTTCCGGATTCAAGAGGAATCATTCTCTTTTTTTGATCCTCGGCTATATGCATTGCGTTTATATTCCCCTAGTCTGCAAATAATTTTCGATATTATTTATACTTTTCACAAACTTCCTATAAGTGCTGAAAGTGTTGAATTAAGATGGTTTCACATGTTATAGAATTTTGGACAATTTGTTTCACTGTAATTTTATAATAACTAAAGTTATATGTGTAAAGTAGAATTGATTTCTCTTTCAGGATGAACTAGCTTTTTGATAGATTTAGTACGTTTATATTACTATTTTTTCTCTCATATTTGCTTTTATGTATATTTATCTCAAAAAACAAGTTTTGGGAGAAATTATGTCTTATTAATTTATCCTTACACTATCCTGAAGGTAGTTTGTCGATGTCCAAAATTCTTTTCCTCTAGTAGCCAGTATATTTGATGGATTCACGAAATAGCGCGCATCAAGTATTCTATACGATGGCGAACTGAACGACTGAATTGCTATATCTACATTGTAAAGGTACCTACAACAATCGAACTTATTGAGTTGCCTTTCTACGTTCTTAGCTCAAAACCGTTGAATTAGTGAGCTAGTTTATAAACCTCCACCCTGCAGAGACGATTTATGAAGTTAATTTTACAGCCTTATATATATATATAATTATTTATTCGAATTGTTGTTGCCTGTGATCTATTTTTAATCTTTTGATAATTATTAGCAATAACAGGCTGGTTGAATCTTAAAAACTCGATTTTATCAAAAAGTTGACGCCTCACCACGACATTCGCAATTGAAATTTCTTTGACATTTATTGATTTGAAAAAATTGAATAAACATACCGGAGAGTTCAAACAATAAACCACAAATAAGTGATTTTCTTCCATAACAGAGGATTTTATTATAAAAATTTCATTAAAAACGGCTACTTACATATAAACGAACTATACCGATAATTTTTGCTTTACTTGTTTAATATTTTCCCAAAACTAATTTTCTTTTTTAATATTAATTTACTCTTTCTGAGATCTCTCGGATGGAATTAATCGCCTCCGTGGCAAAGTTTGACCAAATCTCCCATACCGGAGAGTTCAAACAATAAACCACAAATAAGTGATTTTCTTCCATAACAGAGGATTTTATTTATTAAACTATTTTCATCTCCAAATTTTCAATCCAATACTTAGCTACGCCGTTCTGATGAGGACCAAAGAGTCCGAAACACGTGTCAACGGCTGCTTCCATATAAGCGTACTATACCGATAATTCTACTCCACTTCTTTAATGTTTTCCCATAACTAATTCCTTTGTTGTTAGATAAATAGTACCCAATTATTATTATTTTCAAACACTACGTAGGTAAAGGTTTCTTTGGTTTCCCTTACCATCTAATGATAACAATTTTGAATATTAATATTAGACTGAATAGCATATATAAAGCAGCCCTGTTTATTCAATTTTTTCAAATCAATAAATGTCAAAGAAATTTCAATTGCGAATGTCGTGGTGAGGCGTCAACTTTTTGTTCGAGTAAAATCGAGTTTTTTAAGATTCAACCAGCCTGTTATTGCTAATAATTATCAAAAGATTATATATATATATATATATATATATATATATATATATATATATATATATATATATATATATATGGCATCATTTTTGTGGGTAGCATTTTTATCGCTCAAAAGTGGACGATGAGATTGGTCTTTCGTCTTGGCTATAGAGAAACATGTCGAGGCTGCTTCAGAAGAAATAATATTCTTACGTTATATGGGCTATACATATACAGGTTACTTTTGTTTTTTCGGAAGCAGAAACAGTACTTCGAGGGTTGCAGAAATGTCAATGACACCCGTCGAACTTTTCCTTACTTTTTCCCTCATCACACTACATCACTCAGAGAAAAGAACACTCATTATATGGCAATCAGGATGTTTAATGCCCTTCGCGCTGATTTGAGGGAGAATGTTGACTATCGCCTATTCAAGAAGAGGCTTTACATGCATTTGCTCATCTGTGAGCCATATAACTTCTAGGAGTATATGGATTACCGTGTTTAGTGAATTAACTATTTAAACTTGACTTCTCTCAATTTTATCTGTATTGTATTGATAATTTTCTGGGGCTAATGAATATTAGGTATTATTATTATTATTATTATATAGAGTGAGTATGGAAAACATTATCTTTATCCATTTGACAAAAAATTTTATTCTTGATAAAAATTGGTAGAATTGGCGGAAAACTTGGAATTGAGATGTCGAAATTCTAAATTTCTGAACTGTGAACAAAAAATAGAAAATTTGAACAAGAGTAATATACTCTTATTTTCGACATTATTGAAAAAATTTATCAAAAAAATATATTCCTTAGGACGCGACAGAACAGAAAATTTATTATTTTGTAGAAAATGTCAATAAAGAATTTTTCGCACGAACAATAAAATGTTTAGCGATGGAAGGAAGTCATGTGGGAATTCAAGGAATGTGTGATTGATAATTCAAGTTTCTGAACGTTTTTGTAATTTGGTTTTTATTTATGTTCAATAAATATGTAAATTAGGACTACCCTTCAAGGTAACACTATCATTAAAGTGATCATAAGCTTACAGATTTGTAGAACTTAATTGTTAAGCATTGATAATTATTTAGCATTGATTGATTTTTCCGTCGACCTCTAAATAAAAGCTTACTTTAACGTACACGAAATTGATCATTAATGACCCATTTTAATGTGCAATTTCTCCTATTTTAATGTATGATTGTCATGGGCAACCAAACACAGAAGTATTCAGCACGGAATAGTTGAATTATTCTGTGTCTGTACAAATATCAAATTTGCACCAAAAAACTACTTAAAATTTAAATAATTTTCAGCAAACATCGATATACTAGTTCGAATAATAAATTCGACTAAATTTCACATTTAAATATTACTATAGTTATATGAGGAAGGAACCTGAGTTGTATATGAGATACTAGTATTCTTTAGGTGGCTAGAACCATTGAAAAATTGATAGTTTTTTTGTTGCTTAGGTAGCTGTGATTTCAAATCTGAATATTATTTTCAATTCTAAACTTTTCTGAATAAACTTTTTTAATAATGTCGAAAACAAGAGTAGATTACTCTTGATCATAATTTTTATTTTTTTTTATTTCCTCTACACCGTTCAGAAATTTAGAAGAAGTTTCCCGCAATACACTTTCATCACAACTTTCATCAGGAATGAAATTTTCTGACAAATGAATAATGAAAAAGTGTCCCATATGGTGCAAACTTTTTGAAACTCAGTGTGCATATATATATATATATATATATATATATATATATATATATATATATATATATATATATATATATATATATATATATATATATATATATATCTGAAGGAATGAATATAAATTAATTAATACTAAACTCTTGATGTATAAAAGAGTTCATTTCATTACAGGTAAATCATTGTAACGATCTCCTACCCATTCAAACGAAAAAGCGATCTATTCGCTCTAACAAGATGGAAGATAAGATTACTGACGGCGAAGTGAAATTCAAAGTACTACCATTTGAGAAGAAAAAGAGAGTAATACAAGTAGAAGAAATATCAGACGACCGAGCAAAATCATATACAGTGGACTCACTTATGTTCATTTTGTCAATGATATTACTCTCTATTGCAGCAACTCTGGTGATAATAATCATAATATTACTGAAAAGATTCAAAATCTTTTGAATAGATTACTATATAGTTAGATATATATATTTATATATATATATATATATATATATATATATATATATATATATATATATATATATATATATATATATATATATATATATATATATATATATATATATATATATATATATATATATATATATATATATATATATATATATATATATATATGTACAGTATGTCCACGGATGGGGTTTACAAGAGGACAAATGGACTAAAAATTAAAAGATACGAAAAAAAGTCACTCCTAATAAACGTTTCTGCTTGTCTAGAAAATACGATTCATCATAAAAAATTTTAATTTTTTTATACAGGGTGGGTACAAACTGCAAATATGTTATTTTGCTCAAGAGTAAACATACCTTTTTTTGAAATTCAAGAAAAAATGTCACTCTTAATAAACGTTTCTGCGTGTCTAGAAAATACGAACCATCATAAGAAACTTTAATTTTTTGATACAGGGTGGGTACAAACTGCAAAAATTTCATTTTGCTTAAGAGTAAACATACCTTTTATTGAAAGTTATGAAAAAAGTCACTCTTAATAAACGTTTCTGCCTGTCTAGAAAATACGATTCATCATAAGAAACTTAAATTTTTTCATACAGGATGGGTACAAACTACAAACATGTTATTTTGCTTGAGAGTAAACATAGCTTATTTTGAAAGTTATGAAAAGAGGTCACTTTTAATGAATGTGTTTTCTACACAACAAACCGAAGTAGAATTATTCATTAAAAAGTTTACCTATGTAAAAATTATTTCCCAAAACTTATTCTCTGGAAAACCTCTGACAGGTGAACCTAGTTAAAATAATATTGACACTTATGGTGACAGCAACTTGTTGTCAATAAACCGCACTTAAATCAAAGATTGGAAGAGGGAGATGACACGAAATGACTTGATTATTGCTTGTGGATAGGAGATAAAATTTTGTTTTTATAAATATATCCTGTTTTCTGATGAAAGTACATTTTCTACCAATGGAACCGTTATAACCCAGCACCTTAGGTACTGGCCTTTAGAAAATCCCGAATTCAGAGTTATGGCGAGAAGACAATATTTCAAAAAAGTGAACGTATGGTGCGCGACATCTATCCATGGCATCATAGGTTAGAGAATGGCTTGACCACAGATGTGGCCCCCAAGAAGCCCCGACCTTGGCCGATATGTTTTTATGGAACCGTTTGAAACAAATTGTTTTTTCCACCACACTACCAAATGATATTGAAGTGCTGAAGGGCAGAATTATCCAGGCTGTCCAATCGATATCTCAGGAAGAAATCAGAAAATCTATCACTTATTTGAAAAAGCAATTAGAAAAATGTGTTTAGTATGGCGGTCAAGTTTTTGAATTGTGAAATCGTTATCGTATTATTTTCATTTTAATAAAAATGTTCGTATTATTATTATAATAATTACTTCATCAAGTAAAAACGTTTATCAAGAGTGACTTTTTTTCGTAACTTTCAAAATGAGGTATGTTCAGTCTTAAGGAAAATGACATTTTTGCAGTTTGTACCCACCCTGTATAAAAAAATTGAAGTTTCTTATGATGAATCGTATGTTCTAGACAAGTAAAAACTTTTATTAAGAGTGTTTTTTTTTGTAACTTTCAAAATAAGGTATGTTTAATCTTAAGGAAAATAATATTTTTGCAGTTTGTACCCACCCTGTATACAAAAATGAAAATTTCTTAAGATGAATCGTATTTTCCAGACAAGCAGAAACGTTTATGAAGAGTGACTTTTTTCCGGTCTTTCAATTTTTAGTCCATTTGTCCTCTTGTAAACCCCATCCGTGGACATATTATATATACATATATATATATATATATATATATATATATATATATATATATATATAATATATTTATATATATATATATATTATATATATATATATATATATATATATATATATATATATATAATTATAATATATATATACATATATATATATATATATATATATATATATATATATATTTATATATATATATATATATATATATATATATATATATATATACACACACAATTGCTCTTTCGATATTTTTGAAACAGTTTTTCCTAAGATGAAAAAAGAAAAGGATTTTGTATGTACAAGACAAAAAATTTGGTAGTTCAAATATTATTCAAATTAGAGAATAGGGTATTTGAATTATGTTACTATATTAGCGCAATTTATTAATTTTCATAAAATTCATGATCTGTATATTCCGTATTGTATGTCATATCGTCTGTATTCAGTTCAACCAGAGCCTTCACGATATCATTCAAATATTTAGTAGAAATATTTTTATTGAGTAACGAAAATATATTTAGTTTTTGACAATGGGTTGCTGTAGAATATATATGTTGCAATTTTCTATTTTATTTTGAAGTTTAGTAGTATGAAGAATTAAATCAATCGCTCCAGGGAAATCTGACATCTAAACTCATAATTTTTATCGAGAAACTATTCAAATTAATGCAAAACATCTCAAATAAAAATCAATTTCATATAATACTTTTTCAACAGAAAACGAATAATAGTTCAATTTGATATTCTCAACTTTTGAAAAATAAAAACTCATTATTCGATATAGCTATATTTGTATGCCTGAACATAAATATACAATACTTCAATTCTTTAGTAAAATATAATTATTTCATTTTTATCTGTTTCCTAGAATAAGACGTGAAATAAAAAAGTTTTTAGCTATGTAAGTGTTTCATTTCTCTTTGAATGCTTTATCAAATTAGGCGATTGAACGTTATATACAATTTTTATCCGCAATCAGCTAACATTTCGTTCAAAAGGATGCCTTCCGCAAGAAATTTCAGGCAACAAAGATTTTGAAAAATTGAAATCTCAAAAAATTGACTTTCATAGAAAAAATATGTACCAACGTTTTTCAAAAAAAAAGGGAAAAATATAAGTGATCATTGTGAAATATTTCAAACGGAGAATCTATTTTCCAAAATTAATTTGAAAATTATGTGGATTATGTTATTGAATATCGACATATCACATTATTTTGTTAATTTTAGATAGGAGTGCAATGTAGTAGGAATTACTAAATAATGGAATAATTTGTTCAATGCGATTACTTGAGAAATTCTTCATAAGTGCATAAAACGTTGTATCAGTGTAACTTTCTTAGGGTTTGTTCAAGAGTCGCTGAAAAAAGCTTTGGTGTTATGACGTCGACTTCTCCTATCCCTTTGCAAAGGAGAAATTTTGTTGTTTCTCTGCCTATTTGTTATAAGTTTTTCTAGTTGGTTTGTTGACACCTTCAATAGATAAAGCATACGTTATCGAATCGAATACTTGCTTGCGTGAAGCAGTACGATCGCTCTTGCTGAAGCTGCTTCGAAATCAGCTTCTTCGTGGTTAGGAATCTTTCAGTATGTTCTGTATCTGACTACTTATGATCATTGTAAATATTCTGTTCATTACTGGTATCTAGCTGGCCGGTCTACATTTTCTGACCTCCTGCTTGCTTTGTAGTAATACCTGATTATACATAGAGTAGCTCTACCAATCGAAAACTAACAGGACCGTCAAATTTTAACGTTTATCAATAACTGTTCAAAAATATTCCATTCGGAGATTTTTACTTAATTTACTCAATAAATTATCGTATCAAATACAATGCGTACTTCAAAATGAATACGGTTATACATCTCAAACTGCCTGCATAATTACAAATCGTGTCAGTTTGACAGAATAATCCTCCCGCTTCGCGTCGGATTATTTAGAGTGTTAAACTGACACTCTTTGTAATTCTGCAAAAAGTTATCGATGTATAACCTGATTATTTTGAAGTACTTATAGTCTTATAGTATTACTACTGAAAATATATACTATGCAGTGTACCGAAGGAAATCAGTCAGGTGCGGGATTAGCTTTTTTTTCGTTTAAAACCTTTCTAGACTACGATTTTCTGATATATATATATATATATATATATATATATATATATATATATATATATATATATAAATATATATATATAGGTATATTTTTTTTTGTCGGAACATCATGGCATCTTCAGCGGCCATCGAATCAAATGGGCTGAAATTTGATACCTGGGATTTTTCAAAATTTGATTAAATTTTTGCAACTACTACCTGTTTTACATAGATATTTGTAATTTTCATATAAATATCCTTCCGGGTACATATTCCAAATGAGCTGAAATTATGTATCTGAAGTGGTTTCGTAGGCAGCACGAAACTATCAAAATTTTCTTGATCATTTCCAACCGCCGCCATATTTCGTAGATATTTCTTATTTCTTCTTGGTTTTTGAAAATTTGCCAAAGTCCACAGCTCCTGCAGATTGACTAAGATGGTTGAAGTTTGGTAGGTATTGATTTTATGTTAAAATACGATCCTTTGTAGTTTTCAACTCTTTTTCTCGAACGTGCTGCATTTTGTAGTGACTATTCCGTTTGAATTAGATTACAATCTGTTTCGCCATCAGTACGCGATATACTTCGTGAATATTTCTGCACAACCACAAGGGTTGAAATTTGATTGAATTAATGTTGAATGAAGTTACATCGCCTTTTTCATTATATATAAACAATTCAAAATTGATGAGATTTTACGAAGAATCACGTGACTACAACCCATAGAGGTAATGCAGATAGAGTAGGCATACTATAGACGCGTGTGTGAGCGAGTGCGTCCGGCCTTTAGAAAAAGAGAGAGAGAACGACATACGTATGCTGTCCTTGTCTACTGGCGCCTGATGTATAACATCTTGTAGAACATTTAAAAACATTTTTCGGGGAGTAGTTCTTGTAGTATTCGTACATAATGGTTCAAAGCAAGCACGTTAACTTTTTAGGTTTCAAATTTTGGATATATTCATGAATATATTGACGATAACAACAAGATTTAATCGATTAAAAGCCAGAACACGGTATCAGCTCTATGCTATAATGATTAGATATTAACATTTTGACGTAACATGCGCTGGAGTTTGTTCGGGAACTGTCGGCATGTTTTCGGTACTGGATTGAAAAATGTATTTTGAGCCGTCACACTCGCTATTGTTTGTTCGCGAACTGTCGGCTTGTTTTCGGTACCTACTGTATTCAAAAATTTATTTTTCACGTAATAGAACTTTCTAATTAGAGTTGAAAAAAAACTAAAAAAGTATTGTTATAAAACGTATAGGTATAATCTTTCCAATTATAACAACAACAAGAATTTCAAATTCCCAATTGCTGACTTCCTCAGAAGAAGAAAAACACAGAGTTGGTCACTCTGTGACCAACACATAAATAAAATCATATAGGTACGCAATAACGAGGCACATATGGAAAACTAACAACATGCTTTAAGATGAGAATATATTCATTTTGTAAAGCTTTTTGATTTCTGAGACAATTCTGGATCAGAATGTGACATTTTCTTCTTTTAACTTCTTCATTTTGTTAGAGACATTGTTAATTTGAGGCACACAGGTGACTATGATGGGATATAAAATCTTAGTACCTCAGATGATGTCAGAAAATTACAATTGCAAAAGTTTTAGAGACTAGTAAAATAGACAGCAATAGAACAAGTGGGCAAAATTACATTTTCATGCCAATTTTCAAAATGGCGACCATTTTTTGACTATCAACATCCGAAAGAAGACGAATTCTAATTTATTTACAATTGAATTAGAAATCAGAATATAAATCAAGTATTACTAAGGAAAATACTTAAAAATAATTTATTCATTTTTGTCAAGTGTGCGATAGATAGCCCTGATGCATAATATTTTGAAGTTCTTTTCATCAAGTCTTCTTTGGAAAACAAAACACTCACTTAGGTAATGACAGTAACCTAGTGTTGTCCTGGTTTGGGTTTAAGGGCCGTCGTCAGTTGGAATTTCTTTCAAGAAATCTTGGAAGCTTTAAACCCGAACCAGGACAAAGCTAGTTCATGAACTGGTCGCGACAGCCTGAACCAATTTGTCCATGACAGTGACAAACTGAGATGGGGAGATAAGTTCTTTTTCATGAATAATATTTTTCAAATTCCCCATGAGAAAGAGTCGAATGATGCTCAATCAGGTAATCTTAGAGGCCATTCAATGAACCACTAAAGTATTCATAAAAATCGTAATTCAACAAACTGCGTACTGCGTCTACTAGATGTGGTAGCGCACCATCCTGTTGTGAATAATACATTTCTTTCTTAAATCTGATAATAATTTTCATACATTGCCAGTGTAGGTGAGACCATGAAGCTAATTGGTGTGAGATTCGCCCGTGAAAATATCAGGTAACAAAAATTGATCAACAATTTTATTTCTTAAAGTCCCAGCCGAGACATTCAATAAGGATTTAATTACTGTTTTGCAGTAAATGGATTGGACTTTGAACATCTCATATCTCATCTTCTAGTCAAAATATATTTGAAAACTTTTACAATCGATTTATGTTGCCGACAGTTCCAACAAATTTTTCATATCAATTTCAACACAGATCTAAAAAAAGATTTGCATTTTTGAAAATTGAATTAATAAACCTTCTTAATGATGTGCCAATTAAGATCCTTGAATAGTTTTCCATCTTCTTAACGGTGATGATTCTTCGCTCAATATGTGCAAACAGCAGGTTGCATTGCATACTTAGTTATTATTATTATTTCACATTTTGGTTAGAGTCTGTATTTTTTTTGAATGTCTGACATGTGCCAAAGTTCGAGGTTAAACGTGAGTAAACCGGTGATATTTATTTGCGTTGCCATGATGGCCCTCAGGCCTAGAATAAAAAGTTATGTTTGTTCTAATTGAGTTTTTCTAGTTTTTTGCCAAGTCTTGAACCGCTAGATATAGGTATTATATTATATCATACTTTCAGTTGAGGAATTTGTTCTTCCTTTGAATGCTGCTATAAAATATAGGGTGTCCCATTTGAAATTAATGCATAAATTTCACTTTTATGTTGTATCCAAAGAATATTATTTTGTGAACACCCTGTATGAGATACCTTGACCCTCATACTTTATTATGTTAACCTAACATTATATGATTTTTTACCAAAAATTTCAGGGCTCTAGCTGTGATAGTTGAGAAAAATCAAATTTTTAATACGGAGATGTTTGTTGTCAAATTTTTCAAAAAATAATTTTTATTTTGGAAATGGCTCAAGATAGGTATGTTATATGGTTCATAAAAAAGTTTCAAAATGTTCCACAGAATACAAAAATATTAAAATATACATGGTGTGCCATTGGAAAAAACAAAGTGAGCATAAGTTACTTGTAGATCTGGCAACGTTGCAATGGTGATAATATTTTCTTAGTGTAGATCATAACCTCTTATACGTGTAGCCCAAATTTCAAGTCGCTAACTTCTTTCGTTCTCCAGATACTTCTAATAGGCCATCGAATTTGGGGAACCCTGTATATATATATATATATATATATATATATATATATATATATATATATATATATATATATATATATATATATATATAAAACAATTATAAAAGTATTTCCATTGTTCAAACCAGAAGGAATTAAATATAATAGCTCAACTTATTGCGGCAAAGCTTCTAGATTTCAATTTAGCATTCAGAACAAGAAATAGTCTAGGAAAATAAATAAAAAAATAACAAGCCAAGAATAGATAAGCTCAGTAAATCGGGAGTTTATAAACTTAAATGCAGAAATTGCGATAATATATACGTAGGTCGGACACATAGAAATTTGAATAAAAGGATTACTGAACACAGGCGAACATAAATCATGAGGAAGATTCAATATATGCTAGACATTTAATAAAAGAGAAACATAACTTCAATTCGGATTTCAAAATTCTACATCTCGGAAAAATAGTTCAAAATTAAAACTCATGGAAACTTTAGAAATTAATAGATATAAATATCCCCGGTAGTTACTGAACAACCATTTGGATGTGAACAGCTCCTTCTCTTCTTAACCTTTCCAATGAATAAAGGTAGTTTGTTCTTAGAATCCCTGAATGGATTTCCCGAATTAATAATTGTACTTTGCAAACCTTGTATTAGATACTTTAGTTTTAATTTGAAATTCGCACCTGGAAGAAGCTGTAGTATCAGCGAAACGCGTTGTGAAACTGTTGTTGTTTTATTATATGTGAAAATCGTGAAACTTAGAGTTTCATTTCTCAAACATGTTAATTGATTTTCATCGAGTAACGGCCGTATCAATTCAAATATACATATACATATATATAAATATATATATATATATATATATATATATATATATATATATATATATATATATATATATATATATATATATATATATATATATATATATATATATATATATATATATATATATATATATATTTTTTTTTTTTTTTTTTTTTTTTAAATTAAATAATAAGAAAACAGCTTGTCTAAAAACCACAAAATGAAAATAACTTTTTATTCGACTAGTTTCGCCTGTTACAGCATTATCAAGACTGAATACCTTTTATTTTTTTTAGACAAGCTGTTTTCTTATTATTTAATTTTTTTTTTTTTTTTTTAAATATATATATGAACTACCACAGAGTTGATTCATCGTCCATCGAATTTATTTATATATATATATATATATATATATATATATATATATATATATATATATATATATATATATATATATATATATATATATATATATGTGTATATGTATCCTTTAAATTTATTTTTAAACTTAAGCATAGCATCCTTTGGAAACATGCGCTGTAGTTGCCGTAGAAACAATGGAGTTTTTTGTGTCTACCTGGAGACGCTTGTATACTGGACAACTGTGAAAAGCGTCGAAGAGCTGAGAGAAAGAATTGTTGCTAATTGGCAATAAGGCAAAAAGAAGGAATATTCCATAGAGTTCGTCGAAATTTTTTAAGAAGAATTAATTTATGCATTGAAGAAGAAGGACGTAATTTGAACATTTGATTTGAATGTTTAATTTATTGTTCTGAATACTTATGTATTTTAACCTGATGATTTTGTTAGTAAACCATTCTTTATTTGTTGAGGAAGCTATTTTTTCAGTATTTATCACTGACCACCATCAGCGTAACAACAAATTTTCAAAAAATTACAAACTGTCAAAACTAATTCTCCCCAAATTTGTTTCTACGGCAACCACCGCGCAGGTTTCCAAAGGATGCTATGTTAAAGGTTGAAAATAAATTGAAAGGATTTCGTATTCATCATATGCATCGAGAAATGTTATTTTAGCGTTTTTCTCAAAACGGTAAGATTTATCGAAACAAAAGTAGCAAAACGTTTGCAAAAAGACTATAAATAAAATCTTACCTTAACACCTTGTAACTACGCTAATAATCCATTGTCGAAAAAAATGTTATAGGAAGTGGTACTATTGAGTTTCGGTCTAGAATTCTCTTCTAAATTCATGTATATATATATATATACATATATATATATATATATATATATATATATATATATATATATATATATATATATATATATATATATATATATATATATATATATATATATAATATATATATATATATATATAAGTATATATATATATATATATATATACATATATATATATATATATATATATATATATATATATATGATATATATATATATATATATATATATATATATATATATATATATATATAAGACGTTTCGTCATGAAATTCGTGCTCTTCTTAAAACTTTTGAAGTATTGAAATTTGTTTGGCATTATTTAATATAAATACAGTGTGTCTACGTATCTTGGCTACATATGGGAAACTTTTTCATTATTAGTTTTAAGAAAAAAAAATATTTTCTCTGCGATAACACTGAAAGTTTAACATATTTTCTTCATTAAAATTTTCGATATGCTCAAAAGTGAAGGTACTTTACTATGGCTCAAACATTATTTTTTTGATACAATTTGATATCTGATGGTTGAATTTTGGGTTTTAAAATATGCAGAACTTTTTATTACGAATACATTTTTTTGATATATATATATATATATATATATATATATATATATATATATATATATATACATTATATATATTTTCATTATTGAATCAAGAAATTTAGAAAGATTATGAAATGATGGTTGAATATAAGAAAAAATAGGTCTTAATGGTAAGTTATCCGTATGTATTCTTGGAAAACCATAAAATTTAGATGGTACCTATGAAAATTTAATTTTACCAGCAGAATGATGATGTAGCTATAGGGGAAGTCATATTTCCAGCGTTATTGCTGGAAATCCTAGTGATAATATTTAACAGAACTTCAATAATTTTAATAAAATCTTACAATTATCTCTAGAAGATGTAACAAATAAAATTTCTTGATAACACTCTTATTTATAGAAACAATGGAATAATCACAAAATGGCATCGAAAAAAATTTCTTTCAGAAAGAACATTGTTATGAAAGTTGTCGACTCTGAACAAAATCAGATGAAACAAATCTATTCTAAATTAAGAAGCGAAACGCCCTATTTGATAAAATCTCATTGATTCTAGTATACCCTGTAAAGATTCTAGTACTTCATATTGCGGACAAACTTTCCAAAATTAAGAGGAAAGATTAAGATTACACAAATATACAGAAACATGAACTACAGCACTAATGGAACATATAAATACTGAGATTCAAAATTTAAACTTCAATTGCTCTAAAATTTTATAAATAGAAGTAGATAAAAATTGCCCAGACATTTTAGAAAATTGAACTCACAAATCACCATAAATGATTAAACTGATAAAAGTAAAATACCTCTATACTAGATTAAATTTTTCTAATGAACAACATGAATCAAAACACAACAATTAATCCAAGAAACTGAAGCAAAAACAACAAAACTTCCCTTGCCATCTAATACTAGCAGATCTGACTACTGATATAATACTTATAAGTAATTATTGACTAAAGACAGCCACGACAGCTAGAAATTTGATGTAACATATAGTTTTAATTTTTTTGAATCATAAATTCTCCATTGAGTCAAATAATGTAGAACCCATTTTGTACTTTATATGGGTAAAGGTTTCCGTGGTTTCCTTCACGATCTAATATTAGCAAACCTGACCGCTGATATTGGACTGAGGAGTACCTAATGAGTAATCACCAAAAATTTAATGAAACATAGTTACCTGTATTTTACATTTTTCTAAAATTCATAAACTCCAAATCAATCTTTCAGAAGATTTGATAAAGTCACGATTTTCGTGACTGTTCAATAAATTACGATTTAAAACTCAAATCTCTTCTCATAATTTTCAGATGAAAATCTCAATCCGACTATAGAATATCAATACAACACCTAAGTTCGTTGTTATTCAAAATCTCTTTCAAAATTTAACATTTGACTTTTGATTGTATTAAAACAGCAGAATAATCAAAATTATTAAATACTTGGAAATATTTTAATAGATTTTCCGTCATTCCATTTTCAATTATATTTTTAATAAAGTTTCAAATTTTTATGCGTAACTAATGACATGCAGTCGTAAGGTTAAGCAATATCAACGTTTCCTTGGGGCATCTTTTTCACTTGTATCCTTTTTTTGTAGCTAAGGAGTCTACCTTATTAATACTAAACGAATGTCAAAAGTTTTCAGCAATAAAAGCTTAGGTAATTATATAGATTTACAGTTGTAAAGTTAATCAATATCTGCTGCTCCATATTAATAAGGAATTAACTACTCACGCATCATCAAGAACACTAGCATATTGTACTCACAGCAAGAAATCAATTTTTGGAAATGACTCGTGATCCCACTTTAACGACACTGAATTGAAACTTCACAGTTCGAAACACAGCACCATAACAATTGCTCAATTCAATTTGTTTAAATTTAAGCGGTTGATATATTCGAATCTTGAGGTTATAGTACCAACCAGTTCTGTGAATTATGAATGGTTGAAACGTGTTCGATACGTCAATATTTGTTTTATTTTATTACCACAATATCCAGGTGTACCTAAACATTTACTCCTTCACTCTTATAACGATTGTTGGCCGACACACAATGATGGATTCGATTTCGATGATCTTGAGGGATCGCGGTTGTTATTGACCCGATAAGTGGATTCGTAGATTACTCAATTCCGAAATACTTACAGGGAGGTATGATACAGTTGAATTACCTCAGGGAATAGCCAATTTCGCACTTGTGTTGATACTTTCGCATTATAATAGTAATTTATTTCACGCAATATAAGCGAGGTTAAAGACGATTATATGCAATTAGTACAAATATAGTGAGACAATAAAAGTGAATTACTGATTGTTCAGTATACTTAAATAGATTGGCATCAATTTCACACTTTAATTGTCTGCAGTGCGCTAGTACAAAGATCGTCAAATTTATTTGCGAATGGTTAATCAGAATTTTATATATTAACTAGTAGTAACAAGTCTATGATCACTCAACTGAGCGAAGCCATAAAACTCTGCAGTTAAGCTTGATTTAATTTCAGTTTGACTCCTAACTAAAAATATTTTTCGAATACATTTATCTATATATATATATATATATATATATATATATATATATATATATATATATATATATATATATATATATATATATAATACCGAAAAATTGAATCCAGTCTACAGCAAAAACCATATTTTTAAATTTCTGAAATTTGGTGGGAAGTTAAGTCTGATCATGTAGATTCCCACTAAGACGGGGTTTTTTAAAATTCCGCCATTAAGGGGTTGAAAAAGGGTAAAACGTGTTTTTTGATGTTTCTCGCAAAATAATGGACTTAGCGATCCCGTTCTTCCACTAAAATGTTAAGTAAAATGAACTCTAGAAAGTAGTTTCTCAGTTTTTTGAAATTCCATCATTTAGGGGTGCAAAAGGGGTAAGTCTGTTTTTTTTATATTGGCTATTTCCGGCAAAATAATCGACTTAGCGATTCCGTTCTTCCACTACAATGTTCCTTATAATTTTATTAAAAAACCATTTTCTGCATTTTTTGATGTTGTATCATTTAGGGGTTGAAAGAGGGTGAAATGTGTTTTTCGTATATTGGCTATTTTTGGCTGAATCTCGCAAAATAATGGACTTAGTGATCCCGCTCTTTCACGAGAATATTAAGTATAATTGACTTTAGAAAGTAGTTTCTCAGTTTTTTGAAATCCCATCATTTAGGGGTGAAAAAGGAGTGAGTCTGTTTTTTTTATTGGCTATTTCTAGCAAAATAATCGACTTAGCGATTTCATTCGGCCACTAAAATGTTCCTTATAATTATCTTGAAAAACCACTTTCTCCATTTTTTAAAATTCGATCATTCAGGGGTTGAACGGGGGTGAAATAAATTTTTGGTATATTGGCTAAGTTGTATCTATAGAATTTTTGAAGTATAAAAATAATGATAAGTATTACGTACGATACGCAATATGTACGAAATTTAGAGCATACAAAAAAGTAAATTTTGAATATTTTATTTTATACAAACGTTGTAATCCTTTTTTTTTAAACACTTTTTTGTATATGAATTATATTTTTTTTGTGCAGACCATTCTTTGAGTTTTCTACTAAACAATTTGTCATAATAGTGTGTTGAAATCACACAATCATTACACAATCATACACAATCATTGTCATAATAGTGTCATACTAGCAATAGTGTCTTGGTATATAAAGGTGTTCACAGAACGATTCTGAGGGATTAAAAAAGAAAACAAATTTTGACAGTATGACACGGGCTATTGGCATCGTGGATTTAACACGACGCCACCCGGTGAGGTAAAGGCCGTAAAGGGTCAATATATAAATTTCTTCTCAATACGCGGTGAAAAGTCATAAGTCTGTCGACTGACATAATCACTACTGCGCCGCTGTCTGTACGCACGGTATTATGCCTATCGGTATGCTTTATCGAGAAATTCAGGAACACGGAACGAGTGAACTCAGTAAAACTCGAAACTCGAAAGCCAAGATTCATACGTATACATATATGGATACGCGGGCGAAGCCGCGACGGGTAGTATATATATATATATATATATATATATATATATATATATATATATATATATATATATATATATATATATATATATATATATATATAGATATATATATATATACCAAGCTAGTTAGTCGAGTATGTTAAGTACGCTGGCTAGCATTTGGGAGGTCTCGGGTTCAAACCCCGGGGCCGACTGGTCTGCCATGAGTTTTTCTCAGAGGTTTCCTCATGGTAATGTAAGTCATTGCTTGCAAACTTATAAGGCGAATGCTGGGCCAGTATTAATCCTCTGAACCCTATCCACACTTCCTATGTTCCATAAATATCCCGTCTCACGTTTCCTTAATGCACTTGTACATACAAGTGTATCATCTGATCTGGCTGAAAGAGTTAATCCCAAACTCAAAGCTGCCCGCCTCCCTGACACATACTTCAGGGACTAATGAAACACGTGTGTTTCCTTTTTTTTCCATATATATATATATATATATATATATATATATATATATATATATATATATATATATATATATATATATATATATATATATATATATATATATATATATATATATATATATATATATATATATATATATTTATATATATATATATATATATATAAATATATATATATATATATATATATATATATATATATATATATATACAGGGTGTCCCACGACGATTAAGACAGGGAATATCTCGGTACCTGAGAGTAGTAGAGAATAATAATTTTGGGATTGTAAATTAAAGCAATTGGTGCAGCTGTTTTTGATATTATGTTACCCAATGAGTTTTTTGTTTTTGGTCACGTGACTTCAGATTCAAAATTATTAATGGGACAACCTGTATATTTTGGCATTCCTATGTTCCTTTCGAGAAAACGATTCTAACAAACTATCACACTTGTGGTCTAAAACGATTAATTTAAGAAATACAGGTACTTCACTATCCTTTGTCCCAAAACGATCATGACAAACCTCTGAAAATATCTATTACCAAATTGATCTTTTCAAATTTGGGAAGTAGTGTACTTTTTGTGATGAGTAAAACAAGGCAAAATATGTATACAGGGTGACCCTAATCTTAAATAAGTTGGTAATTGCTCGTTTCTGACGTTTGTGATAATCGACGTGGGACCAAGTGAAGTACCTGTAGTTATTAAATCAATTGTTTTATACCACAAGTATGATAGTTTGTTGAATCGTTTTATCGGAAGGAAGATAGAAATGCCAAAATATACAGGTTGTCCCATTAATAATTTTGACTCTGATGTCACGTGACCGACAACAAAAAGCTCATTGGGTAACATAATATCAAAAACAGCTGCACCAATTGCTTTAATTTACAACCCCAAAATTACAACTGTCTACTACTCGCTGGTTTTGAGATATTCTTTGTCTTAATCGTCGTGGGACACCCTGTATATATATATATATTTATATATATATATATATATATATATATATATATATATATATTTATATATGTATATATATATATATATATATATATATATATATATATATATATATATATATATATATATATATAACAAGAGATGTTATTTTCTATTTATCGACCTTTTATTTTCGATTAATCAATAATAATTATCGGGTTATAGGTCATTGAGACTGAATCAAACTATATTTACCATTTAATTCTCAATATTTCGTCAAAGTTTTTCGACTTCATCAGGAGATCACTACAAACAAAACACAATTTAAAACAGCTTTATAAATAAAAAAGTACAAAATAACTTACTGGAAATTGAGTAGCCTTAAAAGTACATACACAAGTTAAAATTATTAACAGAATATAAAACATGAAAACGATTCAATGTAGCAAGCTGGGAACTGAATGAACTGAATGAGGGAATCCGAAAATTGAAAAAACAACAATACAAACCATACACAAAACTTACCTGTCTGCGTCTTAGATATCATCGGTCCATGGCATGCAATGAATTGAAAACATGGAAACGTCTACAAAATACAACTACAACAAATATTACTCAACTGATTTATATCCCATTTAGAGTTAATGGAATTATTAGTCTTATTAATATAATACATTTCATGGAAAATTCTTTTTTTTAATTTTTTTCGCACTTCAATATTTTCACATCAGTAAAATTGAAGGAATGAACCATCTTTTTATAATGTTTCGCCAACGCACAAGAAACTTTTTGTGTTTTGCAGTCACTTTTGTGTTGGGTGATTCTTTGTCCTAACCATTGTTGGATCTGTCCTATATAACATCCTTCGCAATCATTACACGATACTTTACAAATAATGTTAGTACGGAAAAGAAGCGGTGTTTCATCCTTAATCTTTGAGAAAACATCAGGCACTCGTAGCAAATTATACCTAGCAAAGTTTACATTAGTAAGCTGTTTGAACACCGATATCAACGATTGCGTAAGATACGAAATGAAGGGGAGCTTCTTATAAGTTGTCACAGGACGCTTCATTATGAACACTAGAATTGAAAAGAAGTTTCCTCAGAAGGTGCCCCGGATAACCATTGTTAACAAAAATCCTATATAGTTTTTCTAAATTTGTCCTCAAACATTTTTTATCACTTATAAAGGTAAAACTATTCTTCATGGCCAACACAGTATTAAGTTTCTGTTTTTTTGGTTGGTTGGAATAGTAGTTAAGAAATCTTCCTGAAATTTCCTTTCTTTTTTGAATCTTTCTTTAGGTATCAAAAATCTCAATTGGTTTTTGCGATATTTGCAAAAAACCAAATCTCTCTCTTGTTATTTCAGTAAATTGTTTATAACTTTAAAAATTTTCGCGAGCGAAACTTTATTTTCTTCAAAAAATATCTTTATGCTATTCCAAATCACCTTGCTTGCATTTTTCTGAGACTGCTGAAAAAAGTTGAACGAAAAGGCACTTGTTGACTAGACTTTATATTCGATACACTCGAACGCCAACATGGTTGTAATATTAAAACGTCCTTATATTCTCTTTTTGAAAAGATACATTTCATTGATTTTAAACTTTTCTAAATTTTCAACTATTATATTTTCTAATTTTTTCTCGATACTTTGTCATTAATACTTCACCTGAATCGCTATAATCCCTATAACTTATTTGCATATTGAAAAAATTGTGCATATCAAAAACCTACTGGTATGCAATTACCTATCTATATATATATATATATATATATATATATATATATATATATATATATATATATATATATATATATATATATATATATATATATATATATATATATATATATATATATATATATATATATATATACATATTTATATATATATATATATATTGATATGGTTTATTTATTTGCAATATTGATATAGAAATATATGGAATAATATAAAAAAAGAATTGATCAAAGAAAGGAAAACTTCAATAAGCTTAAAACAGATATTAGTAAATGATAGATGGTTATAAATATATGTATATCTAATCAATGATTGAATTTGTACATATGAAAAGGAATAAGTATGTAAATTGTTAATTAATGTAATGATACTATAGAAATTTCAATTAATGTGAATTTAAAGATGTAAAACTGAGTTACAAGGAAGATTAATGTAAATGTAGTAATTATAAATGTTCAAGATTAACTTTTAAAATCAATAATATATGAGAAATCCTTATAGAATGCCAAAAACATGAAATGTCATTAATCGTTGAAAAGAGATATCAAGTAATTCAATGGAAATTCATTAAATTTCAAATATATATGAAAATACAAGTAATAGAACTTTTGTGAAGATTAATTAGAAGAGATTATTTCAAGATAACAGACTTAATTTATGTAGAACACGTATAATTCTGGAAATTCTGTATATAGTAGAATCGACTAAATTTGAATATCAGATAATAAGTTAATTTCAAGTCATTGAATATAGTTAATCATATATAAAGGTATAAGAAGAATTTAATTAATTGTTTTAAATAGAAAATTGCTTCAGAATAATATAATAAAGGAGAATTTCAAGTTAGAATCAAAAACTATATATGTCGAAATGTCAAATTTTTCAAGAATGGATAATAACTTAATTAATGGATAGAAAATTGAAATTTTTAGTACAAAATGATCAGAATATTATGTAACTGGCATTAACTAAATGATTTCAGTCCAGAAATATGTTTTTATTCCAAATTTGTTAAAAATATAAACAAATGTCATTTAATTTTTCAAAATAATCAAGTTGAAATATTGAGTTTCAAAAATTTTAAATTATTATAAAGACACTGTTATTATTAAGAAAATCAATTTCCAAAATTATTGTATATTTAATTTAATTGAATGATATAAAAATATTTACGTTACCTGTTATGATAATATTTAACATATGATTAAAAATCACAAAAAGGATATCAGTATATTCTAGAATAATGATACCAGGCAATTTGATATTTGAAAAATAAAAGAGTTTATAAAGGGAAGTAGAGTGAACTTCCGTCTTCAGTTCCCAATTTGCAGTCAACGTATAAACATCGACTGTGTTATTGAATCACCATATGAGTTTCGTAGAATTGAAAAGTAAACTGAAAAATAAAAGTTAAAATTAATTGTTAAAAGTGCAAGTTAGAAGAGTTAAATTACCTGGAAGTAAGTTCAAAATATTGATATATAATCAATATCATAAGGATTTAGCTGAAGCAGCCATTTTTGGATTACCAATACAACAACAAGACGATAATGAAGATATCAACGATACCGACATAAACACAGAACATCGATCACAGATAGAAAAGAACAAGTGTCAATTGGAAACAAGAATTAGTGCAAATAAACAGTGAGTAGATAGATATAAATTGGCCAATTTGACAGTTTAAATAATATTTGCAAATATAAAACTTTGGGGAATTATTGAAAAATTAAAAAGGTACCATAATACAATTTGTTAAGTAGTCATTATTAATAGTTATTAGTTAAATTAAATTTTCAATTTATTGAAGTTTTCAAATTATAGAGTCAATTTAAGAAAGAGAACCTTCCCTGAGATTACTTCAAAGAGTCAGAACAAAACAAAATTAAATTAAAAATAAATAATCATATTATAATGGAAGTTTCAAAAATTTAAGGCGCTCAACATAGTTCATTTATATATTAAATTCATGATCATAATAATTAATAGCAGATTAGGAAAATCATATTAATATATATATATATATATATATATATATATATATATATATATATATATATATATATATATATATATATATATATATATATATATAAATGACTGAAATTAACGAAATTGGCCTGGGTACAAGATTCGCAGACTTGGTTTTCAATCTCTATTCGAACAGGAAATTTTACCTTAAGATGGAAAATGTATTGGAAGGTCCAAGGTGTACAAATTTTGGGTTGCCGCAGGGTGGAATTTTGTGTCCTCTATATCATCTATTACCATCGATTGGAAAAATAATTCAGTAACCCTAACATACGAGTTCTTCAATAAGTAGATGATTTGGCTGCTTATAGAATCAAGGAATCAGTAGATCATACTGACTTATTGGAGACCTACAGAGAATTTGAGTTTTTTTTTGTTTTCACATGGTCACTCCTTATCAGAGGATAAATCTATTGTATGCTCTTTTACCAATGAAAGAATTCAGTTTCCTGCATAAATTAAGGTCCTAGGTGTCGTCCTCGATAAATTATTATTATGAACGAATGAAAAGCACTGAGTTTCATTATTTCATACGTATGTTGTTCACTATTAATTACATTATCAGAAACAAATTTTCAAACCGAAGTTAATACAATTAAATTATAAGCCACCAATAACGGTTACAATGAAAGTCTTATCGATAAGCTTATTGGGAAAAAACGAATAAGGAATCTGTTGCATTCAATATACCCCACGCAAACTATTAATGAAGAACAAAAATACTTCCCAATAAATTATGTGCTGAATTTGAGTAGTAAAATTTGTAACAGACTATCGAAAAATAACGTCAAAACAATTAGTAGAAATCATTCAGTTGAAGCCATTAAAAATGATTGATGGTGACAGCTCAAGGTCATAAATCATGGCAGGTCTATTGTTATACATGACAGTTCCAGGAAGTCGTAAATCATGGCTATTGTTATACATGACAGGTGTTCCTATTGTTAGGCAGGTGTTCCTTTTGTTAGGGCAGGTCTTTTGTTATACCAGATCTATTGTTATGTGCAGCTCTATTGTTATGTGCGGTCTATTGTTAGTCAGGGGTGTATTAACTAATGATTAATGGTCGTGGGAATTGAATTTTTCTTCACACATTTAGACCAAAATTCGTAAATCGTAAGAAACCCGTCGCTGGCATTAGATAAGTTATTCGACGGGGGTAATATTTCTAAGAAAACACACACACAAAAGGTTGACGCGAGGGGTCCGCGAATATCTCTTTACAAAATCGAATGAAATCCATCGCTGACATTCGACATGGGTGGGCAGGTACAAAATCGTGTGATTTCATAGAATTCCGGCGCGCCAGTGGTGGGGGTGGTTTCTATATTAACCTTAACAAACTCAGATAAAAACTTATTCAATCAAATCTTTTTAGATGTAATTACGAACAAAAATCTGGAATTTCATAAAACGTATTAGGTAATTATATGAATATAAATAATTAATTGAATTTATGCTTCCTGGATACTTTTTACTAATGATTTGTACATATATTCAATTTGGCGAGATTGAATAATTTATGGAACTTTTTTCATATAAGATACTCAAATTTTTTATGGAAGAACAAAATGACTTAAGTAACTCTTGTCCTATAAAATGCATGAAATTCATCAGATCAATCAGATTTTATTTCTTTGATTGGGCAGAATGCGAAATTTTTTATTATAGATCTCATATTTTCTTTTTCTGTTTAATTTTATGTATACCACAAACTTCAATTTGAAGCGTAGATAAAAAAATGTCATTTACTTGGAATGAAAAAATATTTTTCCATTAAATAATCAAAACAAAAGTTTAATTATTCTCTCTCTTAGTTGGAAATATCAAAATATTTCTAAAATTTCATCTATGTAAATGAAACTAAATTCACTTTCTCTTTTAACAACCGGGATTACCCAACCAACGAAATTAATTTCTGGTTTCCCTAACTGAAATAAAGATATCTGATAATTATAAACATACAATAGTACCTAGTCCTCCAAAATGAAATTGTAGCATTTCATATTGCTTTAATCATTTATATTGGCCAAACTGATAAACTTATCAATCAAAACTGTTATTCAATCAAATCTTTTTAGATGTAATTACGTACAAAAATCTGAAATTTCATAAAACCTATTAGGTATTATATGAATATAAATAATTAATTGAATATATGATTCCTGCATTAATTGTATAAATGATTTTTACATTCAATATTGAGAGAATATTGTGTTAGATAGTATCATTTGATAGAGATATTCCATGTGTGATAAATCAGTTGTAAATATGGTATATTATTATGATGAATGACGGACAGCTTTTTGAATAAGAAAAACTTTTCATAAAAAATATAGACAAAACCTCCTAGTGTTTAAAAATTATGATACTAATACGATCAATATTATATAAATAAATTGATAGGAAGTTAAATATTATGTATTTAATTCAACTTAGATTATAAATTATAACCCATACTTTGTATGAAGTAGTAATAAAGTTAAATTATTAATTCATTCTATTATTCTACATTGAGAATTTAATAATTTTATAATTGTATGCATACTTATAAACAATCACATACCTTGCCATGCCAAAAAAAGCCGACACACATCTATACTAAACGGATAAAATTGTTATTGAATATATGATTCCTGCATTCATTGTATAAATGATTTGTCCATGCATTCAATTTGGTGAACATCGAAATTAAATAACTTATGCAATTTTTATAAGATTCATGAAAAATTATTAAAAAAATGTCAAATCTTCACAGATGTAATTACGAATCATATAGGTAAGAAACCCACATTACTTTACTTTCCACAATAGCAGTTTCCACGACCCCCACCCTTTCCCCATGCTTACCTGTTGTTGTGCAATCGCCGAAAATTACCGAAGAAACCCGAACGCCTTTCTACGATATTCCAAGGATGACTCACCCCATATGCATGAATTGCTTGTAAAATATTATTTCAATATTGAGAATATTGTGTTAGATAGTATCATTTGATAGAGATATTATGTGTAATTGTATATAAATATGATTAAATGTATGATATTATATAACAATAAACTTTATTTCAGAAAATTTATTTATCTAATTACAAACCTTCTTATTTGAAACACTAAATTATTAAAAAATGTAATTTGAACATTCGTTTACATGCATTATAATAAGCCCCGATAAACTTATCAATCAAAACTGTTATTCAATCAAATCTTTTTAGATGTAATTACGAACAAAAATCTGAAATTTCATAAAACCTATTAGGTAATTATATGAATATAAATAATTAATTGAATTTATGATTCCTGGATACCTTTTACTAATGATTTGTACATATATTCAATTTGGCGAGATTGAATAATTTATTGAACTTTTTTTCATATAAGATTCACAAATTTTTTTATGGAAGAACAAAATAACTTAAGTAACTCTTTTCCTATAAGATGTATGAAATTCATCAGATCAATCAGATTTTATTTCTTTGATTAGGCGGAATGCGAAATTTTTTATTATAGATCTCATATTTTCTTTTTCTGTTTAATTTTATGTATACCACAAGTTTCAATTTCAAGCGTAGATAAAAAAAGTGTCATTTACCTGGAATGAAAAAATATTTTTTCTTTAAATAATCAAAACAAAAGTTTAATTATTCTCTCTCTTAGTTGGAAATATCAAAATATTTCTAAAACTTCATCTATGTAAATGAAACTAAATTCACTTTCTCTTTTAACAACCGGGATTACACAGTTACATCCAACGAAATTAATTTCTGGTCTCCCTAACTGAAATAAAGATATCCGATAATTATAAACATACAATACAATAGTACCTAGGCCTCCAAAATGAAATTGACGCATTACATATTGCTTTAATCATTTATATTGGCCAAACCGATAAACCTATCAATAGAAATTATAAAAACTTATTGAATCAAATCTTTACAGATGTAATTACGAACAAAGATCAGAAATTTCACAGAACTTATTAGGTATTATATGAATAAAAATAATTTATTGAATATATGTTTCCTGTATTCATTGTATAAATGATTTGTCCATGCATTCAATCTGGTGAACATTGCATAAAATGTTTTCATAAAGTTTTCATTTCTTACGACTTAATTTAATTACTCAGAGAACGCATTCATAAGTGAAAAAATTTTGAATTTGTATTATTTTATCATTGACAGTTTACACTCGATCTAAGTTATATTTGATAAACTCACTAGATCGTATGCTAATCTGTGAAAATTGTTAGTATGTTTCTTTGCTCTTATCGGTGGTTTCTGATGATGCCGTCCCAGTTGAATACGCTGATTGTGCACCTGTTGTGCTTCCAAGTTGGTTGAAGTGAAGTGGGGGGAGTCTCTATGAACCAACCTTACCACTTTCGACCAGATATGTATGTTTCTGGTCGATCACAACAATAAAGCACTTGCACGTTATTGATTAATGTTCACTGGTCCGAATTTATTCGGATTTATTGATCAATATCCGCATCGATGGACCAAATGTTAAGCGTTATAGAGTTGTGGACTGTATATGTACGTTTTTTATAGATAAACACCGTGATGTATTCAGATATATATTTTACGTTAAAATTGAGATGATATACACAAGGGTTACTATTTGCAATAGAATGTTCTTTGTTACTGTCTCTTAGTGTCTCTCGTTCGTATTTTCGCTACCTGCTCCTGCTATCGCACACCCTAAAAACATGAATAGAGGCAAAACAGGCCGAACTTTTAAATTATTAGAACGCGAGCAATAAAAATCATAAAAATTATAAAAACTTATTGAATCAAATCTTTCCAGATGTAATTACGAACAAAGATCAGTGAATACTTTTTAGGTATTATATGAATAAAAATAATTAATTGAATATATGGTTTCCGCATTCATTGTATAAATGATTTGTCCATGCATTCAATTTGGTGATATTAAATAACTTATGCAATTTTATAAGATTCATAAAAATTTTTTTCATGAAGAGCAAAATAACTTATGGGGTTTTTTCCTATAAGATTCATAAAGTGTTTTCATAAAGTTTTATTTCTTACGACTAAATTTAATTACTGAGGAAACGCATTCATAAGTGAAAAATGTTGGATTTGTATTATTTAATCATTGACAGTTTACACATGATCTAAGTTATATTTGATAAACTCGCCAGATCGTACGCTGATGTATGAAAATTGTAGTATTTTTATATGATCTCATTGAAGATTTGAATAATAAACATCCAAAAGATGCTGGTAAAATAAAATCAAAGTGTCTAATCAAAATTCGAGTGGTGAATATTATTTTAATAATACGCTAGTCTCTTCCTGGTGGAATATGAACTGATTAATGTTTCATGGAACTTGAAGAAAACACTCTGCAAAAGTTTGACAAAATATTGAATTTTGTTAAAATTTACTTAACAATTTTTGCGTTCTAAGTACAGCAATCATTGCAACAGGTTTTTGTTTTGATATGCGACATTTTTTTGGAAAAGATATCGGAGTGATGCAAAAAAAATTAACATATGCAGAGCAAGTCGTCAGAAATAAAATCTGATGAAAAAAATTCCATGCATCTTATAGGAAAAAAGTTATATAAGTTATTTTGCTTATCCATAAAAAATTTTGTGAATCTTATATGAAAAAAGTTCCATAAAGTCTATTTAAGCATTCGAACCGTTTCATGTATACGAAAAAATGATTGTTATATTGAATTGTGATATACCCAATAATAATAACACTGTCTTGAAATTGCATATTTGCAAATATGGAATAAGAGATTGCTTTTCAAATATAAATGATAGTATTTGACTTTAGAACTATTCAATTGAAAAAAACCCTATATAAAATACAGCTAAAGAATAATCATATACAATATATAAACAAATAATTTTTCAATCTTGTATACTAGAACTGCTTTTTAGGAAACTTTGGGCGAATAGAAATAAATAAAACGTAGACGAAAAACGTATACGATTAATAAATATTTTAAAAAATCATAACATAACTAGAAGCACTGTTTTAGAAACATATAAACATTTATCTGATTAAGAAAAATAAAATATAGAGGATGATCATATACATTGATAAATATTTTTTCAAAAAAACACATAAATAGCTCTTAAACCATAACATGACTAAAACTACTTTCTGAAAGTATCTAGAGGAATGAGCATTATAACGTAATTAAATCGTTGACTGGGGATCTTTTGTACACAATTCTAAGAGGCCTACAAATCGCCCCTATTGTCCCTATTGTAGTGTGAAGACCATTATATGAGACCAGTGTTTTATACAGCTACACCTGTGGCTGTGAAAAACCAACTACACCTTACGATTTCGAATGCATACAAGACACTCCTAATGACAGAAGCAATTTCGAACATCTAATTTGAGCGTTGCTCAGAATATTCGCAATATATGTCTGAATAACGACGATATTTTCAACATTTCTTCAATGCAAAAAAATCAAAACGGGTCTTTTTCGAATTACGAATTTTATGCACCTGGCATATTTTGATATAAAATTTTTCTCCAGTTGTTACTTCCAAGCTTTCCATTCTGAATTACCATGAAATTTCGAATAAATGTTAAACTTTTTCACTGTACGCCACGGTCAATTCGCATAAAATTGTAAAAATTGAATTTACGTATTCTGTAAATAACCCATCCTATGCATATCCTAAAGTCCATAGTTCGGAGTAAGTAGGAATTACAATTAAGGTATGTAAGAATGCGTATTTCAGTCGTTCATAATATTTTGTTTCTTGAAAAATCAAAATTGATATGATTGAAACTTTTTTGTATACATGAAACGATTCGAATGCTTAAATAGACGCGATTATTAAGAAATACAGGTACATTGAAGAATTCATGAATGAATGATTAGGCAGAATGCGAAATTTTTTATAGATCTCATATTTTCTTTTTCTGTTTAATTTTATGTATACCACAAGCTTCAATTTGAATCGTAGATAAAAATGTCATTTACTGGAAATGAAAAAATATTTTTCCTTTAAATAAATCAAATCAAAAGTTTAATTATTCTCTCTCTTAGTTGGAAATATCGAAAATATTACTAAAACTTCATATATGTGAATGTGATTCCTGGATACCTTTTACTAATGATTTGTACATACCTTTATTCAATTTGGTGAAATTCAATAATTTATGGAAAGATTTTAATAAGCAGCCAAAAGATTCTGGTAAAATAAAATCAAAGTGTCTAATCAAAATCGAGGGGACTGAATCAACTATAATATTTTGATATTGTTCAAATTGTTAATTTGTTAAAATATACTTAACAATTTTTTCGCGTTCTAAGTTCACACAAAAATATTTTTAAGATTTCTTACAATTTTCCAGTATCACAAACGTTGCAACAGTTAAACCATGCCTATGTTAATTTTTCTGCATCGCTGCGATAACTTTTTGCAAAAAAGTGTCGCATATCAAAACAAAATCCTCAATATTGAAATAATATTTTACAAGCAATTCATGCATATGGGGTGAGTCATCCTTGGAATATCGTAGAAAGGCGTTCGGGTTTCTTCGGTAATTTTCGGCGATTGCACAACAGCAGGTAAGCATGGGGAAAGGGTGGGGGTCGTGGAAACTGCTATCGTGGAAAGTAAAGTAATGTGGGTTTCTTACCTATATGATTCGTAATTACATCTGTGAAGATTTGACATTTTTTTAATAATTTTTCATGAATCTTATAAAAATTGCATAAGTTATTTAATTTCGATGTTCACCAAATTGAATGCATGGACAAATCATTTATACAATGAATGCAGGAATCATATATTCAATAACAATTTTATCCGTTTAGTATAGATGTGTGTCGGCTTTTTTTGGCATGGCAAGGTATGTGATTGTTTATAAGTATGCATACAATTATAAAATTATTAAATTCTCAATGTAGAATAATAGAATGAATTAATAATTTAACTTTATTACTACTTCATACAAAGTATGGGTTATAATTTATAATCTAAGTTGAATTAAATACATAATATTTAACTTCCTATCAATTTATTTATATAATATTGATCGTATTAGTATCATAATTTTTAAACACTAGGAGGTTTTGTCTATATTTTTTATGAAAAGTTTTTCTTATTCAAAAAGCTGTCCGTCATTCATCATAATAATATACCATATTTACAACTGATTTATCACACATGGAATATCTCTATCAAATGATACTATCTAACACAATATTCTCTCAATATTGAATGTAAAAATCATTTATACAATTAATGCAGGAATCATATATTCAATTAATTATTTATATTCAAATAATACCTAATAGGTTTTATGAAATTTCAGATTTTTGTACGTAATTACATCTATAAAGATTTGATTGAATAACAGTTTTGATTGATAAGTTTATCAGTTTGGCCAATATAAATGATTAAAGCAATATGAAATGCTACAATTTCATTTTGGAGGACTAGGTACTATTGTATGTTTATAATTATCGGATATCTTTATTTCAGTTAGGGAAACCAGAAATTAATTTCGTTGGTTGGGTAATCCCGGTTGTTAAAAGAGAAAGTGAATTTAGTTTCATTTACATAGATGAAGTTTTAGAAATATTTTGATATTTCCAACTAAGAGAGAGAATAATTAAACTTTTGTTTTGATTATTTAATGGAAAAATATTTTTTCATTCCAAGTAAATGACATTTTTTTATCTACGCTTCAAATTGAAGTTTGTGGTATACATAAAATTAAACAGAAAAAGAAAATATGAGATCTATAATAAAAAATTTCGCATTCTGCCCAATCAAAGAAATAAAATCTGATTGATCTGATGAATTTCATGCATTTTATAGGACAAGAGTTACTTAAGTCATTTTGTTCTTCCATAAAAAATTTGTGTATCTTATATGAAAAAAGTTCCATAAATTATTCAATCTCGCCAAATTGAATATATGTACAAATCATTAGTAAAAAGTATCCAGGAAGCATAAATTCAATTAATTATTTATATTCATATAATTACCTAATACGTTTTATGAAATTCCAGATTTTTGTTCGTAATTACATCTAAAAAGATTTGATTGAATAAGTTTTTATCTGAGTTTGTTAAGGTAAATATAGAAACCACCCCCACCACTGGCGCGCCGGAATTCTATGAAATCACACGATTTTGTACCTGCCCACCCATGTCGAATGTCAGCGATGGATTTCATTCGATTTTGTAAAGAGATATTCGCGGACCCCTCGCGTCAACCTTTTGTGTGTGTGTTTTCTTAGAAATATTACCCCCGTCGAATAACTTATCTAATGCCAGCGACGGGTTTCTTACGATTTACGAATTTTGGTCTAAATTTGTGAAGAAAATTTCAATTCCCACGACCATTAATCATTAGTTAATACACCCCTGACTAACAATAGACCGCACATAACAATAGAGCTGCACATAACAATAGATCTGGTATAACAAAAGACCTGCCCTAACAAAAGGAACACCTGCCCTAACAATAGGAACACCTGTCATGTATAACAATAGCCATGATTTACGACTTCCTGGAACTGTCATGTATAACAATAGACCTGCCATGATTTATGACCTTGAGCTGTCACCATCAATCATTTTTAATGGCTCCAACTGAATGATTTCTACTACAATTTGTACAAATAAAAGAAACTTGAAGTCATTCTTAGTCTATAATAAAGAAAAATCTAACATCGGTGAAAACAGTGGTGTTTACAAAATATTTTGCGACGAATGTCCTGCTTTCTATATTGGACAAACAGGAAGGAATATAAACATTCGTGTTGAAAAACATAAAAAGTAAATTTTACAAAATAAAAATACCACTGGTTCCTGCGAACATTGTATAAAATTTAATCATTTCCTGTATTTCAACGAAACCCAATTGTTGCATTCAGGTAACTAAGAAAAGCGCCTTGACCTTCTTGAGATGCTCGAAATAAGCTCCGCCCATAATAGTAAATTACCCCTTGTAAACGAACAAATTAATTTTCAGGCATCACCTTTGCTTTTGTCTGTTTCATAAAATGAAATATAATACTCTCATGTAGTCAGTCTTGATAATGAGTTCATAACTCGAAACATGTCGGCTATCCTTTGCTGCTAAATACAGTATCTAAATATTTTATATAGTGAAACTTAAGCCAAGTGTGTTTTATTTCAAAGTTCAAACTTTATTCTTTATAATGTTTCACCAAGTAATGTGCGAGAATTCAACCTCATTTATTAAAGATGCCAGCAAAGCATTTCTCGCGATTCTATAAAGAAGAGTATTAATTAAATTCAAAGCGTGTAACAATCACTTATGGTTCAACAAAGATTGCTTGCAAAACAAGGTAAATCCTAAATATAAGAAGATCACTTGTGGGCACACCTCAAATGAATCCAAGTCAGCAGCTCAAGCAGCATACAAAGTTTGGTTGAATATGGAAATCAAAAAGTGGTATCAGAGAAGGGATAATTTAGGACTTCACCTGAAGATCATCCACAGTGAATTGACATTCAGAAATCATGTCCTCGAGTTTGAAATGATTGATGACACAGTACGAGTGGAAGTGAGAAGAGCGCCTTGACCTTCTTGAAATTTTCGAAATAAGTTCCGCCCATAATAGTAAATTATCCCTTGTAAACGAACAAATTGATTTTCAGGTATCACCTTTGCTATTGTCTGTTTTATAAAATAATATGTAATATTCTCATGTAGTCAGTCTTGATAATGAGTTCATAACTCGAAACATGTCGACTATCCTTTACTGCTAATAATACAGTATCTAAATATTTTTATATAGTGAAACTTAAGTCAAGTGTATTTTATTTTAAAATTTGAAAATTTTAAAGTCAAAGGACTGAAATTATTCATTTGAACGTATCCATAGCTCTATAGAATGAAAATTTATTTCGAAAAACATGTATGAGAATAGTTACAAACAGTAACAAATGATACATTGTTTTATTCTGAATGTCATATGGAGACTCGTTCAATCAATGATTCTCATCTAAATTCCAGTTTACATCACATATCGATAGGAAATAGTGAACTTGTGTATATCTTGCAGTCTGTAACATTAAACATGGTTTCAATCGGTATTTTGTTACTGATTCACCCTAGAGTCCTGTCTTCAGAGACATATTATTCATTAACTATGTTTTAAATATCATTATTTTTCGGTTATATTCCTTCTGTTGGAAAAACTGGATTCCAGTTCAACTTCAAGCTTAAAGCTAATTTTTTTGCGGGGTGTCTAAATATATATATATATATATATATATATATATATATATATATATATATATATATATATATATATATATATATATATATATATATATATATATATATATATATATATATATATATATATATATATATATATATATATATATATATATATATATATATATATATATATATAATCTCTTGATAATTATTAGCAATAACAGGCTTGTTGAATCTCAAAAATCTTGATTTTATTTAAAAGTTATAACTTTTTAATAAAATAGAGTTTTTTGAGATTCAACAAGCCTGTTATTGCTAATAATTATCAAGAGATTAGAAATAGTTCACAGGCAACAACAATTCGAACAAACACGCCAGAGTGACACTGGAGGTATATTGGCTTCAGGTCAATCAGATAACATCAAGATGACCTTAGTAAAAGTTTTCTGGTTTTCGAGATATTGCCACTCTTATGTTTTTTTCAAAAATCTATACCTTTTGGTCATTTTCTCGCCTGTTTTGAATATAAATAAGTTCTATCTCATGGTTTGTTTTTTCTTGTGCTATCATCAATATATGATTGAGACAATCGACCTATCATTTCATTAAAAACTAGCTCGCTAACCTCAAAAAAAAATCAACTTGTTTCAATATAATTTAAATCCGAAAACCTTGAGTAAAGTTTGACTATTTACTGTGAAAAAATATTATATCAGACAGAATCAGCAAACTAGCCTATTTAATGCTCTTTCGAAAACGGTATAACATTTGTGGTTTTTTCTTTCAGAAGTCTAAAAATTCCAATTTTTGTGATTGAAGTCGTGCTACTTACGAAATACACTGCGCCTCAAATTTAACGAATACATTAAATATTTCTTAAGTTTTGACTGAATATTTTCTCAGGCGGTGATCTGACTTGAATAAATTTTTCACCAAATAGTAGCTCCGTTTTCTGAGAAAATGTAATAGTTATAAGATGATTTAAAAAAATGAATAAACTTATTGTACAGGGTGTTTGAATAGCGACATGTTTTGTTCGTCCAAGTTTGCATCCTTCTGCGGGCAATATAGGGTAGCTCAGGCAGAAAAAAAATAGACGGTGTTATAATCGCATGTCTTCTGAGTAATTTGTTTTTTCAATCGTCTGTTTATCTTGAGCCCCTCGAAAGATATTCATGTTTTTATAACCACACACACTTTTCAAACGAAATTTTTAAAACTTTTTTGTTAACTTGTGAAGGAGACTGTGCAAACGAAATTTCATTAAAAGTTGACAACTTTGTTTATTTATTTATTTTGAATTGATTGGGCCGATACATGATGTAAATTCATAAAAATATCAAAACAATGGTTTATAAAAACAATATACATATTTATTGATATACACAAAGTAAAATAATGCATGACCCTCGTTTCCGTGATACTTCATCTTCTTCAGATGCTTGATGCTAACTAATAAATAGGTTTATCCGTTATATCGAATACAAGAAATAAATAAATGACAAATTGTGTAGAAAGGGTAAATAGAAGGATGGTTACAAATTAGTAAAGTAGGAAAAACCCATTATAAACTGGTAGTCAGGTAGTAATAAAAAATTCTACTTGTAAAGAAATTTTGTATACACAAACGCCTTTTTCGCAAATTAACAAAAAAGTTTTAAAAAATTTCGTTTGAAAAGTGTGAGCGGTTATAAAAACATGAATATCTTTCGAGTGGCTCAAGATAAACAGACGATTGAAAAAACAAATTAATCAGAAGACATGCGATTATAACACCCTCTATTTTTTTTCTGCCTGAGCTAGCCGATATTGCCCGCAGAAGAATGTAAACTTGGACGAAGAAAACATGTCGCTATTCAAACACCCTGTACAATAAGTTTATTCAATTTTTCTGATCACCTTATAACTATTGCATTTTCTCAAAAAAGGGAGCTACTATTTGGTGAAAAATTTATTCAAATCGAATCACCGCCTGAGAAAATATTCAGTCAAAACTTAGGAAATATTTAATGTACCTATGCGTTAAATTTGCGGCGCAGTGTATTTCGCAAGTAGCACGACTTCAATCACAAAAATTGGAATTTTTAGACTTCTGAAAGAAAAAAACCACAAATGTTATACCGCTTTCGAAAGAGCATTAAATAGGCTAGTTTTTAAGATCATTTGCTGATTCTGTCTGGTATAATATTTTTTCACAGTAGATAGTCAAACTTTACTTAAGATTTTCGGATTTGAATTATATTGAAACAACTTGATTTTTTTTGAGGTTAGCTAGCTAGTTTTCAATGAAATGATAGATCGATTGTCTCAATCATATATTGATGATAGCACAAGAAAAAAAACCATGAGATAGAACTTATTTATATTCAAAACAGGCGAGAAAATGACCAAAAGGTATAGATTTTTGAAAAAAACATAAGAGTGGCAATATCTCGAAAACCAGAAAACTTTTACTAAGGTCATCTTGATGTTATCTGATTGACCTGAAGCCAATATACCTCCAGTGTCACTCTGGCGTGTTATTTACGGGACAGCCTGTATATATACACTCCGCAAAAAAAATTAGCTTTAAGCTTGAAACTGAAGACACGATTATAGGGTGAATCAGTAACAAGATACCGATTGAAACCATGTTTAATGTTATAGACTGCAAGATATACACAAGTTCACTATTTCCTATCGATATGTGATGTAAACTGGAATTTAGATGAGAATCATTGATTGAACGAGTCTCCATATGACATTCAGAATAAAACAATGTATCATTTGTTACTGTTTGTAACTATTCTCATACATGTTTTTCGAAATAAATTTTCATTCTATAGAGCTATGGATACGTTCAAATGAATAATTTCAGTCCTTTGACTTTAAAATTTTCAAATTTTAAAATAAAACACACTTGGCTTAAGTTTCACTATATAAAAATATTTAGATACTGTATTTAGCAGTAAAGGATAGTCGACATGTTTCGAGTTATGAACTCATTATCAAGACTGACTACAAGAGAGTATTACATCTTATTTTATAAAACAGACAATAGCAAAGGTGATACCTGAAAATCAATTTGTTCGTTTACAAGGGATAATTTACTATTATGGGCGGAACTTATTTCGAAAATTTCAAGAAGGTCCTTGACCTTCTTGAAATTCTCTCTCGCTCTTCTCACTTCCTCTCGTACTGTGTCATCAATCATTCCAAACTCGAGGACATGAGTTCTGAATGTCAATCCACTGTGGATGATCTTCAGGTGAAGTCCTAAATTATCCCTTCTCTGATACCACTTTTTGATTTCCATATTCAACCAAACTTTGTATGCTGCTTGAAGTGCTGACTTGGATTCATTTGAGGTGTGCCCACAAGTGATCTTCTTATATTTAGGATTTACCTTGTTTTGCAAGCAATCTTTGTTGAACCATAAGTGATTGTTACACGATTTGAACTTAATTAATACTCTTCTGTATAGAATCGCGAGAAATGCTTTGTTGGCATCTTTAATAAATGAGGTTGAATTCTCGCACATTACTTGGTGAAACATAATAAAGAATAAAGTTTGAACTTTAAAATAAAACATACTTGGCCTAAGTTTCACTATATAAAAATATTTAGATACTGTATTCAGCAGTAAAGGATAGCCGACATGTTTTGAGTTATGAACTCATTATCAAGACTTTCTACATGAGAGTATTATATTTCATTTTATAAAACAGACAAAAACAAAGGTGATACCTGAAAATAAATTTGTTCGTTTACAAGGGGTAATTTACTATTATGGGCGGAGCTTATTTCGAGCATCTCAAGAAGGTCAAGGCGCTTTCTTTTGTTACCTGAATGCAACAATTGGGTTTCATTAAAATACAGGAAATGATTAAATTTTATACAATGTTTGCAGAAACCAGTGGTATTTTTATTTTGTAAAATTGACTTTTTATGTTTTTCAACACGAATGTTTATATTCCTTCCTGTTTGTCCAATATTGAAAACAGGACATTCGTCGCAAAATATTTTGTAAACACCACTGTTTTCTCCGATGTTAGATTTTTCTTTATTATTGACTAAGAATGACTTCAAGTCTTTTATTTATACAAATTGTTTTGACGTTATTTTTCGATAGTTTGTTACAAATTTTGCTACTCAAATTCGGCACAAAATTTATTGAAAGGTATTTTTGTTCTTCATTAATAGTTTGTGTGGGGTATATTGAATGCAACAGATTCCTTATTCGTTTTTTCCCAATAAGCTTATCGATAAGACTTTCATTGTAACCGTTATTGGTGGCTCATAATAATCTAATTCCAAATTCTCCAATGATTTGTCCAGAAACATCTCAACCCTGTAAATTGAATAATCTTGGTAATTTGTGTTTGTGATTATTTAATAATATTTTATATAGGTACACTTTCGAATACCAAATTTGAACAAAGAGAGTCATTTGATTATAGTACTGGCTCTATAGGTTTCAAATCCTTGTATATATTTTCTGTGAACATTCAGTGATGGCTCTGCTGTCTTCATAGATCACAGTGTATCCGTCATTGAACATAAGTAGACAATAACAGGAGATTATTTTCGGTTCACTCCACTCCAAGCGTGATGTACTAAGGAGATCCGATAAGATCGATAACATCTGTGTGTATTGTACAGGCTGTCCCATTTTCGATGTCCTTACGGGGTAACTCGCTTATTTTTAAAGGTAGAGATTTTCGGTTTTTGCGAACGTTGGCTACTTTTTTATGAATCTTACGATACCGTAAACAAAATTTTCATAGCTTGCTTTGTTTTTGAGATACAGGGCGAAGTTTAAAATATTGCATTTTGGTCCCCCTCCTGTATCACAGCTGTCTTTTAACTTTAAGGAGACGTAAAAACTGTTTTTTGTACAATTTTTTAGGCTATACCTGGTACATTTTTCTGTGTGTACTAAATACAAAGAGGGGGAGATCCATTTCCTATTCGATGATGCGGGAAACGTCCTAACGAAGCCAACAGATCACATCGCAATTTGGAAGGAAAGTAACATAAAAAAGTTCAGTTTCAAAATCAGATATTGCGTTATTCGCTTATGAAAATGTGTAAACTGGACGAAAACGGCTGCTAGACATTTTGTAGCCTGAGCAGACTTTTAAATAAGTCGATTACAACTAAACTGATTTGAAATCATTGAAATTCATTTAATTTTCATCAAATTTATGTCTTGTGAAACCACTGAAATAAAAAAGTGGGGTTCTGTAGATAGTTAATACCATTATTATCGGTCACTCAATTCCTGGATCTTATGATACCCACTTAGGTAGGTACCTATGATTATGGCGTGGTGTTCTGGAAGGACCCTAACTTAATTGGTAATTAATAGAATTCAGTAATTACTGAATCAGTGTTATATCATTACACCAAATCACATTTTGGTATTAGATTTTCGGCTTTTTCCAATTGATACTCAATTTTAGAGAAAAATTATGGTGACTGAAGAAAAACCGTGAATACAATTTTCGGAATATTTCTAATATATCATTCAAGGGCTTCTTAGTGAAAAAATTAATTGTAATAACAACATTTCAATAATTTTTTCATGTATATACATATTACAAACACACATGCGCGCGCACACACATATAAATATATATATATATATATACATATATATATATATATATATATATATATATATATATATATATATATATATATATATATATTTATATATTTATATGTGTGTGCGCGCGCGCATGTGTGTTTGTAATATGTATATACATGAAAAAATTATTTAAATGTTGTTATTACAATTAATTTTTTCACTAAGAAGCCCTTGAATGATATATTAGAAATATTCCGAAAATTGTATTCACGGCTTTTCTTCAGTCACCATAATGTATATATGTGTGTGTGTGTGTGCAGGGCCGAGCCGTGCCGGGGGTGCAAGGGGTGCATGGCACCCGGGCGGCACTAACATAGGGCGGCAAAATATCATAAAAAAATATATACCTATTTCAAAAATAAAAAAGCCACTTTGCAACAAAATTTCTTTCATTTTGACTCTGCGCAGGAGTAGCTAAAAATCAAAATGCTGCCAGAGATTTTGGGAAGACAAAAGTACTTTTAATTCTGTTAAAAAACATATTTTTTCAATACACAAAAATAATGTATCTCCGCAATTTATATTTATTTACCTCTGGTTTAGGCAACCCGCAACTCTGTATACTAATATATCGATTCGAATTTTTGCGCACGATTACGGAATCCGGGGATTTACAGAAGCGCGAGCGGGCACTTGCACTCGTTAAAAACTAATGTCAGAGTAAGATAATATTGGAAGTTAGTTAGGATTTGATTTACTCTTATGGCGGTTTGATGGATGTTGCTTGTTAAATTTTAATATTTATTTGACTTTATTTCTATTATTATTCTATAATAGTAGTGTTGCATATTGTGATTCATATTGGTATTGGTAAAAACTGAAAGGTAAGTTTTAAAATTAGGTTAGGTATAATATTATTATGATGTTTTATTTTGACTTGAATTTTGAAATTTTATTGTTTGATTTAGATGTCTGATGGTCGAAAGAGACTCTCTGGTTCACAATACCGAAAAAGGAAGTTGGAGAAAGAGGAAGATAAAAAACGATTAGCTGGGTCATTAAAAAAGTTTTTTACGTCTACGACCAGCAAAGAACCACTGGAACCACAACCTTCAAGTAGCAAACACCAAGATGCTGCACATTTTGATTCAAGTGAGGACGCAGAAGGACCATTGGAATTGGAAGAGCTGCACGAAGAAGATAAATCGGATTCAGACACCGACACCGAAGTAATAGAAAAGAACACGCCGAATAAAGCTACAACGAATACTCAGGCAATTATACAAACCGAAACTGTTGGTAAGGTGAATGACGAGGTGAATGAGGAACTCTTAAAAGACCCAGCCTATTGGCCTCAAGTATTAACAGATAATATTAGAATGACAATTCTTGAAATAGGACCGGTACAGTTAAAAAATATGACATATCCTGTAAATAATTTAAATAGATCTTTTAGCGCAACCTACTTTGAAAAAACATTAAGTAATAATGAAAAAGTTCCTAGAACTTGGCTTGTTTATTCAAAATCCAAATGCTCAGTGTATTGTTTTTGTTGTAAATTATTTAAGATATCTGCAACTAGTTTTAATGATAATAATAATGGGTATTGTGACTGGCGACATTTATCTCAAACCTTAGAAAGACACGAAACAAGTAAGGGACATTTTGAAAGTGTTAAAAAATGGGTTGAGTTAAAAAGATCAATTGAAAAGGGTATTACGGTTGACTCTTTCAACCAAAATTTAATTCAGATAGAAAAAAGGAGTTGGACATCTATTGTAGAAAGAATTATAGCTGTAATTCAGTTTTTAGCTGAGCAAAATTTAGCTTTCAGGGGCAGCAATCAAAAACTTTTTGACAAAGGTAACGGCAATTTTTTGAAAATTATTCAGACAATTGCCAAATTTGATAACGTAATGGCCGAACACATTGATAAGGTTCAAAAAAATACCAAACAAATGGCCAGTTATTTGGGTGATAAAATTCAAAATGAATTAATCTTTCTTATAGGAGAAAAAATAAAAAGAAATATTATTGACAACTTAAAATTATGTAAATATTTTTCTATAATTCTTGACTGTACACCTGATGTTAGTCACCAAGAACAGATAACAATTATTGTTAGGTTTGTGTTTATTAATGAGCATTCAAAATGTGTTGAAATCAGAGAGCATTTTTTAGGATTTTGTCCAGTTACAAATACTACTGGTCAGGGTTTAACCGACTTTTTATTAAAATATTTAGAAGAAGCTGATATCAATATTGGTGATATGAGAGGTCAGGGCTACGATAACGGTGCCAACATGAAAGGTAAACACAATGGTCTGCAAAAAAAGATCTTGGATATTAATCCTAGAGCCTTTTTCGTACCTTGTGCGGCACATAGCCTTAATTTAGTCGTAAATGACGCTGCAAAATGCTCTCTTGAAGTAACAAACTTTTTTAACATTATTCAGGAAATATATGTGTTTTTTTCGGCCTCAACCTACCGATGGGGTATTCTTATGAAATAACTTCCCAAGCTAACAGTACAACCGCTATCTGATACCCGCTGGGAGAGTCGAATTGATGCTATCAAAACCCTTAGATTTGAACTAGAAAAAATTTATGATGCTCTCTTTGCCCTTTATTCCGATGAATCTAGAGACAATGACACAAAAAATACTGCAATGTCCCTAATAAAAAAAATAAAGTCTTTTAAATTTATATGTTCAGTAGTTATTTGGTACAATATTTTATCAAAAATAAATGTTGTAAGCAAAATAATGCAAAGATCTACTATTGTTTTGCCGGAAGCTGTGGTTATGTTAAAAGAAATCAAAGTATATTTAACCAACCTTAGATCTGAAAATAGTTTTACCCAAATTCTTGACGAAGCCACAAAAATTGCGGAAGAAATAGACTGCGAAATATGTTTTCCAGCGGTTGAATTAGTAAGGCCAAGAAAAAAAAAAGTATTTTTTGATTATGAACACAAAGATGAGCCTATCCAATCTCCAGATCGAAATATCAATATTAATTTTTATTTCTACATTCTCGACATTGCAATATCAAAAACTAGACGAAAAGGTTCCAAGATTTCAACAAATATAACAAAACGTTCGGTTTTTTAAATAGTTTACATGCGTTTACTAAAAATGAGATAATGCAATATTGTAAAAAATTGGAAACTGAATTAACTGACCTGACAACAAAAAATATGGATATAAATGCAGTTGATCTTTACAATGAGATTGATACTTTGTCAATTTATCTTGTTACTACAGATAATATGTCAGCTAAAGAGATATTAACTTATTTAGTAGTTAATGATTTAAAAGGCATCTTTCCCAATTTATTTGTAGCTTTACGAATATTTTTGACAATGCCGGTTACTGTTGCCCATGGAGAGCGGTCATTTTCAAAATTAAAGCTAATCAAGACCTATTTAAGATCTAATATGAGTCAATTCAGACTTTCAAATTTAGCCATAATAAGTATTGAAGAAGATATATCCAACAACTTGGATGTAGGCGACTTAATTAAAGAATTTGCTACTAAAAAGGCGAGAAAAGTAGCTTTTAGTGTTTAAATACTTACATAGGTTTAATAATTGTTTTTGTTTCTTTTTTTGGATGTATTTTATTTTATTCTTTTGTTTATTTGATAATAAAGACTTTGTTATTTCACCATTAAATTTGTTATCTGTTTATTCAAAATAATAAATTATGAACTCGTCCTTACCGACAACCTATTTTTTTTTAAATTTTTATGGGGGCGGCAAATTTAATTCTTGCACCCGGGCGGCAGATACCCCAGGCTCGGCCCTGTGTGTGTGTATATGTGTGTGTATATAAACGGATGTTTGTATTTATGAATGAGACCTTCAAACTCCAACACCGTTTTATCTTTCATCGCCAAATTTGTTCCAAGTTTGGCAAAGTATCATCTAAGTACTTATCCATGGAGAAAGTTGTGATGCAATCTATTTCATCTCTACTCGCCCGTAGATGGCACTACAGCGCATCAACTTCTTTACCGTTCAGGAATTAACGCGTTAGAGACGCTTTATGAGCTTTCACTTTTTGCAAGAGTTGTATCTGAAACGTAATTTTTCATCACAGAAAATGGAAGAAATTGCAGAGTCCAAAAAAACAAGAAATATTTGACTTTCTTATTTCAATTCCAAGCAAATATCTAAGATAATACAAGAATTAAACCGGCCAATTCACAAATTGAAATTCATTCCTACCTGCAGAATAACGAACTGGTAGAATTTTGTAAAGATAAGAGTATTTCCGTTGTAGCATATTCACCTTTTGCATTTCCAGCACTCCACGCATACTACCAAAGTTTAGGACTGCCGTATATAGAATTTTGGTGAAATTGAATGAATAAGGGTAGATCGTTGGTTGACTGGTCTACTTTGAGTTTTTCTCGCTTTCCTTTTGGCATGAATATGAAAACATTGATAGCTTATTTGTTAGAGATCATCTTGATATTTTAAAAGTTTGTTTTTAAGTAGACTTATGCTTTATAATTTCAGTTCGAATGAATCATCACCTCGAGTACTGGAAAATGCCGTCATAAAGTCCATAGCTGAAAAACATGGGAAATCTCCTGGACAAATAATACTACAATGGGCTATTTAGAGAGGACTTGCCGCAATTCCAAAGAGTGTAACTCCCTCTAGAATCAAGCAGAACATCGAAATTTTCTCCTTTGAGTTGAACAAAATGATATGACCGTATTGGCCAAGCTGAATAAAGGAGAGGCCGGAAGGGTGGGTGGAATACCTATGAAAGGATAAGAGTATAAATTTGATTTTATCTTATTATGTCCTATTTTTTCAGATTAATCACCCAGAATACCCACATCCAAAAAACTGTTCAAAAATTATTGGATTTGAACAAATAAATTGTTTTCAGCTGAATTTGTTTATTCAAATATATCACAGATATTATACCTGAGACTGTCTTAGCCATTCTAGTAAATCGTGAAATTTTCTGAAATTAATTGAACGGTATATTTTTAACTTTATACTAATAAACCTCAATTTTTTGAAAAGTGAGCTCGATTTATTTTTTGTACGGTAAGTTATTATTTTTCCCGAATATAATGAACTATTGCACTGTATCAAATGATATATATATATATATATATATATATATATATATATATATATATATATATATATAAATATAATAATATTATATATATTATATATATATATATATATATACCTATATATATATATATATATATATATATATTAATATATATATATATATATATATATATATATATATATATATCTATATTTATATATGGAAACAAAAACTCCATACAAATAAAATTTTATCATATTATGAACAGAGAATTATTTCGTGGATATATTGATCTGATAGAAAATAGTTGATTTTTATAGCGCTGATATATAGGTACCTACTTATTTCATTCAGCTGTTGAAGATCACCACTGCACATTTTAAAATGAATAAATGATCACACAATTCACCATTTCATTGACTAATTTCACCTCACTTATACACAAATATTTCAAGAAAGTCTGATACTCAATTAATTTTCATCAACTGCGCAATATGAAAAAGCATTTTAAAGTCTGCACCTATATGATTTCACCTATGAAAATAATGTTACAGATCCTCTAATAAAACTTCCATGTTTTTCCACTGCTTATCTGGAATGTTTATATGCTCTGTTTCGAAAACAAACAGTTTATTTATTTTATAAGCCAAACACGTACAACAATATTACTTGATAATTTACTGATATTTTTATTTTCGTAATCCCATACTGTTATTTCGATTTAACGGTATTCAGATGACAATTGAAAAGTCAGTGTTAACGGCCGGCGGCCGTTAAGAAATCACGTGTTCAAATATTCATTTCAAAACATCATTCTGGTTACAATAACAATTATAATAAAACTAACTATTTATTAGTACTCCAATAGTATGAATGCCCACTACTTGTTTTACACATTTACCATTCCTATAACCAATGAAAAATCGCCGATTTTCCAGATTCGAAGGTCGCAAATTTACGTATTTTTGGTATAAACCATAGGCATCAAAAGGAAGTCCTTCTTTGGGAATGACAAATACCCTATTCTTTTTGTTTTTAGTCATCCTCAATGTAACCAAAACTTCGGTACTGGTGCTTTCAAAATCATCCACACTCAGCTTCACAAGTTCTTCAGGTCTACAGGCACTAAAAATTCCACACACTAATACAACCTTTTCAAGCAACCATGTATGATCATTTGCCTCCAACAAAAACTTAATTACTTCTTCTTCAGACAAAATTTTTGATTTCTTTGGGTTGTATCCATCAGACTTTCGTCTCAAGAATAAAAATAATTTTCCAAATCTGAAAATACATTTCTGTTGGTAATACATACTCTAATATGGTGCAAGATTTAAAATAACTAAGCTAGAAATGTCAATGTTGTCATAAACTCTCAAAGCAAGTTTCAACATTGAAATCTTCGTCCACAGGGAGTTGGGAGAAAACGTTCGATTTTCCTTTCGCATAGGCTAATAAAACATCCTCATTAACCACCTGCACATTCTTGCTATTACGCCAATTTTCAAAATCTTCATATTCTTTTTTATTCCGCTGTTGAGTTATTGCCGGCAGTAAATCAACACTCGCTGCACAAGATTCTTCCAATATTTCAAAAGGAATTTCATTTTGTTCCTCAATTTCATCCATAGTCGTCGTTACAGCGAACTTGCGAACACAAAAAACTGACGTTGTTTATAAAATTGGCAAACAGTTTCATGAGAACAGAGTGCACGACGTTGGGATTTTTTTTCAGAATTACGAGGTACGGGGTTTGTTTTTTCTTCGGAATCAAAATGTAATCTTCCAACGGGATTACGAAAAGTCTTTAACGACAAACGGCCGATACGCAAATAACGGATTCGGTTAGTTATAATCCGAGGCGCAGCCGAGGATTATAACTAACCTAACCTAACCGAATCCGTTATTTGCTACATATCGGCCTTGTAACGTTAATAACTATTTCGTAATCCCATACTGTTATTTTGGTATAACGGTATTCAGATGACAATTGAAAAGTCAGTGTTAACGGCCGCCGGCCGTTATAATTTTATAACGGCCGTCGGCCGTTAAGAAATCACGTGTTCAAATATTTATTTCAAAACATCATTCTGGTTACAATAACAATTATAATAAAACTATTTATTTATTTGAAAAGTGATTTGACAATTGCTATTATTTGAAATGTCTATCTTATTGATTATAGATTTACCATCTATAGCAACAGTTGTTGAACTTGTTGTCGGTGAAGCCTCATTATTATGAAAAAGTTGTCTCGTTATCTTCATTCTCTTCGAAACTGAATTTTCAATATACGACTCCGCCACCGCAGAGGAGTCCCAACCTCCAAGTTCTTTTACCGATAGTAGATCGCCACCATTTTCTACAAGCATGGTAGCCGAGGATCTGCGAAACGAGTGCCCTGTGTAGAGCTGAGGGGTTTTCTAATTTTAAGAATGCTGCAATTTTCTTTGGAATGCCTCCAATAGTATGAATGCCCACTACTTGTTTTACACATTTACCATTCCTATAACCAATGAAAAATCGCCGATTTTCCAGATTCGAAGGTCGCAAATCTACGTATTTTTGGTATAAACCATAGGCATCAAAAGGAAGTCCATCTTTGGGAATGACAAATACCCTATTCTTTTTGTTTTTAGTCATCCTCAATGTAACCAAAACTTTGGTACTGGTGCTTTCAAAATCATCCGTACTCAGCTTTACAAATTCTTCACGTCTACAGGCACCAAAAATTCCACACATTAATACAACCTTTTCAAGCAACCATGTATGATCATTTGCCTCCAACAAAAACTTAATTACTTCTTCTTCAGACAAAATTTTTGATTTATTTGGGTATATCCATCAGACTTTCGTCTCAAGAATAAAAATAATTTTCCAAATCTGAAAATACATTTCTATTGCTAATACCCTAATATGGTGCAAGATTTAAAATAACTAACCCTGAAATGTCAATGTTGTCATAAACTCTCAAAGCAAGTCAACATTGAAATCTTCGTCCACAGTGAGTTGGGAGAATAAACCTTCGATTTTCCTTTCGCATAGGCTAATAAAACATCCTTATTAACCACCTTAACATTCTTGCTATTACGCCAATTTTCAAAATTTTCATATTCTTTTTTATACCGCTGTTGAGTTATTGCCGGCAGTAAATCAACACTCGCTGCACATGATTCTTCCAATATTTCAAAAGGAATTTCATTTTGTTCCTCAATTTCATTCATAGTCGTCGTTACAGCGAACTTACGAACACAAAAAACTGACGTTGTTTATAAAATTGCCAAACAGTTTCATGACAACAGAGTGCACGACGTTGGGATTTTTTTTCAGAATTACGAGGTACGGGGTTTGTTTTTTCTTCGGAATCAAAATGTAATCTTCCAACGGGATTACGAAAAGTCTTTAACGACACACGGCCGATACGCAAATAACGGATTCGGTTAGTTATAATCCTCGGCTGCGCCTCGGATTACAATATCCAACCTCATCCGTTATTTGCTACATATCGGCCTTGTTACGTTAATAACTATGATATTAGTCGAAATGACATATAAACTCATAAATTTTGGTATTTGAGTATATCGAAAATAACGACCTAAAGCATTACTTGCATGATTTTGGTAAGTATTTTGAAAATACACTTTAGAAGAATAATTTTATTTTACTGTTTGAAAACAACTCTGTAACGATAAGTCAATATAATCGATAAAATCGCTCGGTAATTTTATTTGTTTGTGGAGTTTGTGGAAATAATTTCACAGCTTCAAGTTTAATTCAAATGAGGGAGCTTTTCTTTATTTAAAGAAGTTTAGAGTTTTGGTTTTTGAAGATATTCTGAATGACTGAATAATTCGAACATATTACACAATTAGGACAATCGATTTTCACTGGAAAATCCACTTGCTAACGTAATTTTAATTTTAGGTAACACCTATCATAAAGAATATTGATGATATCGTAACCAGCGTGTAAAATATGCACAAATAGAACGTAACTCGAAATCTATTTTAGCATGACTTGTTCCATATCTACCACAGAAATAAAACTATATTAGGTGACAGGAAACTTATATTAACTACATTTATTTTTAAGAGGTTGGGAGTTGATACAATTCTGAAAAATGTTTGTAACCCTCAGTTCGCCAATATTCTTAAATGATCCGGAAATTATTCTCCACTTTCCCTGCTTTGGCTCACTACGAGCTCGAGGTATTTCTAAGATTTATCTGGAGAAATGTTTGATTTATTACTAGAGTTATAAATACTTGGAAATAGAATATCACATTTAAAAAGAAAGATATTTGTATGTATGGACTCGTATATAATCTACAGTTATACTATATGATTAACAAAACTAAATTTGAATTTACTATGTTTATTATCACAAAATATTTTGAAAAATATAACACTGCGATTGCAATTTCGGTCACTAGACCATCATCGGGCAGATTGAGTTAAGAACTCTTAACTCAATCTGCCCGATGATGGTCTAGTGACCGAAATTGCAATCGCAGTGTTATATTTTTCAAAATATTTTGTGATAATAAACATAGTAAATTCAAATTTAGTTTTGTTAATCATGTTAAATTATCACGTAGTAACGACGGATTCCATCAACTGTTATACTATATAGTTATCATCGGTATTCAAAAAAATTAGTAGATCAGAGGACATTCCGAGGACACTTGCTGACAAAGGATAGGTCCTCAGACTAGGTGATTGTCCTCAGAAACCCGGTGCATATCTGACATTGCTTTTCCACAAAATACAATTTCAATAATGATCTAACTGAAGTCAAAGATGAAAATGTATAGTGATGATAAATAACATTGAAAAAATCAAAAAAATTGTCTTTTCTATTCTTTTTCATATACCTTGTTAGTTGGAAATTATATTATTGCTACTTGAGCTACCAAAAAACAACTAAAAGCAGCTAATATTTGTGAGCAATATATTGATTGCTTCGAAGCAGTGATTTTCTTTTACATTTGCCTACTTATAAAAACTTGATTGTAGAAACTTAATAATCAATATTAAACTACAATTTCCAACTTGAAAACTTGGAAATTCATGCGTAATCAAGGTACTATATTTACTTTCCTTTTATAATCATCAATGATGATTTGTCTCGATTTATAATATGTAAATGCGTTCAAACATCTTATGAATATAAATGGATACTATAAATATATATATATATATATATATATATATATATATATATATAAATATATATATATATATAAATATATATGTATATATAGTGAGTTTCAAAAAGTTTGCACCATTAAAAACTCTGAAAATGACCGTTGATGGTCGTGTGACCGAAATTGCAATAGCAGAAAATAATGTTTTAATCTATTTTTCGATAATAAACATAGCAAAGTTTCATTTGTGTTCATCATGATAAATTATCACGTAGTAGGGATAAATTCCATAAATTATTTAAGAAAGGTATACATCAGTCTCATATGATCAACAATATTTTCTGAAAAATAATACATATTAAACTTTTGCCAAGAGAAAATCACCACTATTCTACATAAATTGACAACTTTAAATTCTTCATAATAAATTACTAAATAGAGCTAAACTCTCTTGATATGAATGGTGAACATTGATGCAATAAACCTTTCGAATATTTGAGTTCTATATATTGAATGTTAATCTGGGGGGCCGAAATTGAAATCAGAAATATATATATCTATAAAAATATATAAATATATATATATATATATATATATATATATATATATATATATATATATATATATATATATATATATATATATATATATATATATATTTATATATATATATTTGTATATATATATATATATATATATATATATATATATATATATATATATTTATATATATATATATATATATATATATATATATATATATATATATATATATATATATATATATATATATATAAATATATTTATATAGATATATATATATATATATATATATATATATATATATATATAATATATTTATAAGAGCTGCGATGGCTCAGCCGTAGAGTGGTGGGATGCTAACTGCAAAGTACTGGATTCGATCCCCGGGCCGCTCCAACAAATTTAATCACCGCTCCGTGTTTCCGAAGACACGTTTAGATGGTGGTCCCGGATACTTAGTACCTAGTCGTTAGGTCTTTTTAGAGGCCATTGCGCGACCTGAACTCTCTAACCCAAGACTTACCCCTCCCAGTACCAGGACACTTACTAATATATATATATATATATATATATATATATATATATATATATATATATATATATATATATATATAAATATATATATATATATATATATATATATATATATATATATATATCTCAATAGAAATCAAAGTTATTCATTTAATACTACTTTATTATTTATAATATATTAAATAATAGTATATTATTCAACGAGTGCTGTAATTCATCAAGTGAGTTATGACCATTACCGCAAGTTGAATACTCTACTTTATCTACGACTACAACAATAAATACTAAGATACAAATACAAATTCACAATAATTAGGTAGTATTCATTTAATTTGAAAACGTCAGAATAATTATTCAAGTGACATTAACAGATGAGTGACGGTCAATCTTACTTGGGATCTTAGTAGACTATATAGTGAGTTATAGCAGTGAGTTATTATTACTCACGCTGTTTGGTAACAGATACTATTAATTGCTAAAACGCAGTTGAATAATGAATATATTAACTGAGATTGAATTCTCGCGAATCACTTGGTGAAACATCATAAAGAATAAAGTATAAACTTTAAAATAAAAACACTTCGCTTATGTTTCACAAAATAAAAAAATCAGTTAGTTAATCATCTTAAGAATATCAAAATTCCTTTAAATGCTAAATTAATTTCATTTGACGTTATCAACTTATTTCCTTCCACGCCAACTCAAGAATTGTTAAGCGATATCTAGAGATGAACCCAAATTTAACAACTCAAGCAGTCAACGAAACAATGTCTGCCTTAAACTTATGTTTGAAACAGAGTTATTTCAAATTTAATAATTTAATATACAAACAAGAAGACGGATTGCCCATGGGATCACCGTTATCGCCTTTGTTGAGTGAAATTTTCATGAATAACTTAGAAGAAAAAATTTTCAATGCTGATAATAATTTAATTACTAACGTTTCATTATGTAGGCGTTATGTAGATGATATTTTTCGTATTTCGACCGGTACAGATAGGCAGTTAGATAATTTCCTTAAATATATAAATACTTTCTACAACTCGATTCAATTTACAAACGAAGTAGAGAACGAAAACGGTACCTTGAATTTCTTAGACGTTCAGATTGCTAGGAATTTGAATTCTCTCACTTTCAACATTTATAGAAAACCAACCTTCACAAATACTTTAATTCACAGCGACAGTAACCAACACATTAAAATAAAACTCAGTGCTTTTCATTCGTTCCTACATAGGTTGTTCACGATTCCATTATCGGAAACAAATTTTCAAACTGAAGTTAATACAATTAAATTATTAGCCATCAATAACGGTTACAATGAAAGTCTTATCGACAAGCTCATTGGGAAAAAACGAATAAAATATCTGTTGCTTTCAATATACCCCACGCAAACTATTAATGAAGAACAAAAATACTTCCCAATAAATTATGTGCCTAATTTGAGTAGCAAAATTTGTAACAGACTATCGAAAAATAACGTTAAAACAATTTGTACAAATAAAAGAAACTTTAAGTCATTCTTGGTCAATAATAAAGAAAAATCTAACATCGGAGAAAACAGTGGTATTTACAAAATATTTTGCGACGAATGTCCTGCTTTCTATATTGGACAGACAGGAAGGAATATAAATATTCGTGTTGAAGAACATAAAAAGTCAATTTCACAAAACAAAAATACCACTGGCTTCTCTGAACATTGTTTAAAATTCAATCACTTCCTGGATTTCAACAAAACCAAATTGTTACATTCAGGTAACAAAGGAAAACGCCTTGACCTTCTTGAAATTCTCGAAATAATTTCCGCCCATAATAGTCAATTACCCCTTGTAAACGAACAAATTGATTTTCAGGTATCACCTTTGCTTTTGTCTGTTTTATAAATTAGGATGTAATACTCTCCTGTAGTCAGTCTTGATTATGAGTTCATAATTCGAAACATGTCGACTTTTCGTTACTGCTAAATACAGTATCTAAATATATTTTTTTTTATATTGTGAAACATAAGCCAAGTGTTTTTATTTTAAAGTTTATACTTTATTCTTAATGAATATATTATTCAATAGGAGTAGATAAAAGCTTCATATTTCATTGAAATATATTTTTTTATCGATTCAGCGTATATATTGTTCAACGCATTGGATACCTGTACAATGTCTATATATTTGATTGTTATATTTATTCATTGTATTTTAAATATTGTTATAAGTATATTAAATCATCCTATTTTCTTTTAGATCTATATGAACAAACTTCTGGTTCGACATATATCAAACATTGTTCTCAAGGATATAATTAACACCTTTACATTGTTACTTGTGGAAGATAAATTAGGAGGATGTGCATTACTTACACAAAAGTTATCAACTTGCACTGCGTCAAGATTATTGAGAGGCCTGACCATACCAAGATTTTTTGTTAAACTCAACATAATTAATGCTGCAAAAAAATATAGGTATATATATATATATATATATATATATATATATATATATATATATATATATATATATATATATAATAGAACGAGGGGTCAACCGCTGTGGAATTTTGGTGGACAAATCATTGGCATTAGTGCGTGTATTTATGGCATTAGAGTGGCATTGGTTGGCAGTAGTCCAATATTTCTGTGTATTTCCTGGTATTAGTATGACATTAGTGTGGCATTAATGTGGTATTAATGTGGTATTAGTATGGCATTAGTATGGCATTAGTGTGGCATTAGTGTGGTATTAGTGTGGAATTAGTATGATATTAGTACGGCATTAGTGTGGGTATGGCATTAGTTTGCCTTTTACCTACAGTGTATTTTGCTTTCATTAATTATAACTGGCTGATTTAACAAAAGATTAGTTGATACCCAGGATCTATAATACCGAAGTGTCGATCGAGGTGTCGCTTAATTTGAACCTATAATAGTAGGCCTAAACGTACCTGAATTTGGACAGTATTACACTCGGTCTAACTTTTAAAATGCATTAAAACTGTCAAAATTTAGGTGCGTTTGATTTTTTATATTTTCCCAGTTTTTTTGCTCGCGACCGTAGGTACATAATCGAATCCTATTCAAGATGACAAACGCAAACCGGACTGATATTTTCATCGCCGGCCTGGCGCTACTACCTATAGTCAAATGTAGATGTTTCAAACAAAATTGAAAAAAAATTAATTTTTTTTTTCTCAATGATCAATTTTCAGCTTCAATCAATAAAATCATCAACTATTTCATATTCTCTCAATTTCTGGATCCTAACCCTAACGTAAAACGAGAAGATATGTCCGTATTTGGGACAAACAATTATTATCAGTGACTGACATTGAAACAATGTGTGAAAAATGAGGATGAGATTTGTTCATTTGAGGATAAAATGAGAAAAATGCCTATTATGAGAAAAGCATAACTTTATCTCAAATAATAATAACGCTGGAACAATCTGCAGGTCAGTTGTGGGGTCCCCCTCCGCCTATCACATGATTTAGGAAGTTGACATGTAAAAACTCTCTCACTTTTATTCTAGAATGAGGTGAAGCTCCATAATGTTGGAAGTACATGCCTACAATATCAACCTCTGCATCATCTAGCACTATAAGTAAAATATGTTGCAGGAATTCCGAATACACTTCACCCGTTAGTAAATGTGGTAGGATATGTGGTCTAACTGATCGGTTGTTAAAAGCGTCACACCAAACATTGAATGAGAACTTGGTTTGTGAATTCATTTGTTTTATACGGATTTTGTTCGTCCCAAACGTTTAAATTTTTGAATTATCAACAGCGTCTCTGGTAAATTGGGCGTCGCTAAATAGACACCTGTGTATTACCCTATTATTTTGTAGTATTCATATACTAAAAGCAAATCGAGCAATTTCATCTCCCGCTTGTAGTCTTTGAACTTTCTCTAAATGGCAAGGATGTAGATTATTTTGTTTTCAATCTTCGCCATACAGTAGACTGGGGAACATTAATGGAATGACTGATTCTTCTCGTACTAATTTTTGGATCATTTTGTACAATGTTTAGAATATATTTCTCCAAATCGATATCTCGTCTTTCATAACGTTCATTTTGTGCTGTGGTTGGAAAATTATCATGTTCTCTAAGGTAATTAAACGCTTTAGAAAAAAAAGTCCTGTCACGGCCAGGAAAACAACGTGCGTATTCTCTTTGGGCATCTTTTCCAATGACATCACAAAATCCATAGATATACAACATGTCTCTATAATATTATGTCGTCTTAAGTAAGAAATAACTGATATCAAAAAATTATGTAAAAACACAAATAGATGACGTGAAGTCATCAATTAAATAATCTGTATTCACAATCTAGTAAAATCCATGTGAGTTTCTTTAGTCGTGTGCATTGTGCAACTAGATATTTTAATGATTTGCCATATAATTTGAAAATAATTCGGAACATTTTCTAAGGTATCTAAAATTATACTTTAAAAAAAACTTTATTCAATACAATACCTGTCGATAACTGATGTATACTTTTCATGTTTTGTTATAATTATGGATCTTATATTTGTGGGTGAATATCTTTACAAGCTTCAAGCCAGTTTCTTTTGTTGGTGTTTAAATTTAAATATATTTATAATCTCGGAGCCAGTATACTGTTTAGAGATGTAAAGTTAGGATTAAGGTCTATTCTAATGATATCAATAAAGAGTTTTTAAAAAAAAACGTCCAGATGGTACCCTGAAATCAGCCAACATGTCTGTTGTATAAATACCAATTATGTGTCAAACCTAAAGTGAATTATTTACTAGAGTGAACAATACGTACAGACTGCATTGTTAGCAGGTTTTCACTTTGAAAACCTGCTCATTAAAATGGGTGCGATTAGCAAAGTTGGACCTAGGACCAATATAGTTTTTCATTTCATGACTTTTTATGATGCTTGGCACCAAAAACTCAATTTCATATATATCTATGTATATAGTATATATATATATATATATATATATATATATATATATATATATATATATATATATATATATATATATGTTCGTATGTATGTGCTTATGTATTTTAGCGTTGTTTACACGATAACGGGCGCAATTTTGAAGCAATAGGGTTGAAAGTTTGTAAATAGGTAGTTTCGTACGATATCTTGGATGGGATTGTTTTTGGTTCCAATTGGTTGAATAAATCTTGTTACACGATAAAGGTCTTGTTTACACGACAGGTGGCGCAGTTTTGTAGCAATAAGGTTGAAAGTTTGTATCTAGGTAGTTTTGTATGATATCTTGAATTGTATTAGTTTTGGTTTGAATTGGTTGTGGGTTGACCACCTGGAGGAAGAAATAAATCTTGTTTACCTGACAAAGTTCGAAATTTTGGAGTAAGAGGGTTAAAAGTTTGTAGGTAGGTATTTTCGAAAGATATCTTAGATGGGATTGGTTTTGGTTCGAATTGGTTGGGTGCTTGACCCCCTGGGGGAAGAAATAAATCTTGATTACATGATAAAGGGCGTAATTTTGGAGCAATAGGATTGAAAGTTTGTGAGTAGCTAGTTTCGTATGATATATTGAATGGGATAAGTTTTAATGCACATTGGTTGGGGGTTGACCCACCAGGAAAATAAATCTGGTTTACACGATAGAAGGCGCAATTTTGGTACCATAGGGTTGAAACTTTGTTAGTAGGTAGTTTCGTACGATATCTTGGATGCTATTTATTTCTATATGAATTGGTTGGAGGGTTGACCCCCCGGATGAGGAAATAAATCTTGTTTACATGATAAAAGGCGCAATTTTATAGAAATAGAGTTGAAAGTTTGTAATTACGTAGTTTCGTATGATACCTTGGATGTGATTGGTTTTGGTACGTTTTTGAATTTGGAAAAAAATCATAATTTAATGAATATATTTTTCAAACTGGATACGTTATGAAAACCTGCTCTTCTAATGCAGCTCGCTGCGATAGAGTTTTTTATTATTATTATTATCAAAATTGTTTAGGTTAGAATCCAGAACTCAAGAGAATATGAAGTATTTGATGATTTCATTGACTAAAGCTGAAAAATTATCATTGAGGAAGGAAAATTAATTTTTTTTCAATGTTGTATCACCTTATCATAGAAACATCTACTTTTGTCTGAAATAAATACGTAACAAAGTGGTATGCGGAAGTACCAAATACATTCGGTCTTACCAAATTTTTTCTACTGTTTCTAAATATGTACCTATATAGCATTTCAAAATATTTTTATTCATGGTGTTGTTTCGGTCCGAAATATGCTTATTACTTTTTCTGAGGCCGAACCTGGAACAACATTTTCATTTATTATGTAGAGCAGAATACACATGCTTAATATTACGAAAATGAATAGGCTGTTTCGTAAGTTGTGAATTATTGCAAAAATGAGCAAATTTAATAAATCACCCTATATCGTGGCTATAAAGAACGATAGACGCATGGAATATAGGTTATTGAGATAACAAATCGGTGTAACCATCTTCCTTACTCTATGCGCATTTCCTAAGCCACCTCTGATGTTCTCATTTTTTTTTAAACTCAATACAATTTAAATTTTGCCTTTTTATCATTTAAATGCAAACAAATATGATCATGTGATACATCGTTAAAATCAGAAAAAAAAGTTTTTTCAAGAAATGGAATAAAAAATACAGGTCCGTTTGTAAAAAAGTTAGATGATAGTAATATCTCGAAAACCAAATTTCCTTGAAGAATAACGAATTGAAGAACGTTTAAAATGCATAAATTTTTTCCTTCACTATATTTTTGTAAAAATTATACTTTTTGAGATATTCGATCAAATAGTTTTGAGCAATTTTTCGAAACGCCCCCGTAGCTCGAGATCTTTAAAGCTGAAACCGGATTGTCAATTTCCTCCAAAAACTGCACATTTTAGTGGCGCATGGCAATTAGGACAACCTGTATATATATATGTATATATATATATATATATATATATATATATATATATATATATATATATATATATATATATATATATATATATATATATATATATATATATATAAATATATATATATATATAGGTATATATATATATATATATATATATATATATATATATATATATATTATATATTTTTCTATTTCATTAACGTTTCGATCTGTTGCTTTGGCCTTTATCAAAATGATTGGATCAATATGTTACCATCACTAAAATAAAAGGAGACTTGACAACAACTATCGTAAATATTAAAACTGGCTTAACTCACCACAATTAAAAACTCGTCACATAAATCACAGAATTACATTGACAATTTATACAATTCACGTAGTATTTATAAATTGTCAATGTAATTCTGTGATTTATGTGAAGAGTTTTTAATTGTGGTGAGTTAAGCCAGTTTTAATATTTACGATAGTAATTTTCAAGTCTCCTTTTATTTTAGTGATGCTTTCGTTAATAACAAGATTTGGATTAATAAAAATTAGAGTATAGCTATTTCTATAACAAGGCAGGAACGAGCTACTTTTTCTCCCGAGGATGAAGTTTACTGCCCAACGCGTAGCGGAGGGCAGTAATCATTCAAGGGAGGAAAGGGCACTTTACTCTCATGTTATACATATGATTTTTCCGCCTTCCTCAAATAACAAGTCATTTGTGAATTATTTATTCATGAAACTAACAAACAAAATTTATTAAAGAATTAAAACTCAGAAGTAGGTAAGTATAACTTATAGGCGCGTTATTTTCATTCTGGCATCCTACATATTTTTAATTTGTGGTTGGGTAATTATTTATACTAATGTTAAACTTGTAGTTTTGAACAGTGGTTATTAGAGTACCACTAGAAGTGAGAGCTGGAGCCAACGCAGTTTTCGTGATATCTTCATTGACAACATTATTATACAGCTGGTATCCTCCGGAAGTACTCATCGGTGAAGCATTGATAACGTTCTCTGTATATTTGTTTTAGATTAATACTTTTTCCTCAATATCTGTAGTGGCCATTTTGAAGATCTCGTCACACCTGTATCCTCCTGAAATTACAAAAATGAGGAGAACCTACAACACAAAGAAAAAATAATTCAAAAAAAAGAAAAAAATCAGTCGACGCCGGAATTCGTACCAACATCTACAAGCCTATCATAAACAGTTAGCGGTGCACCAACTCGTTGCGCTACCGAGGCTCATTTGTTGGGTTTATTATTACAGCGTAGTGTTGTAGCTCCATTATAATATTCGCCTCGTTCAACTTTTATTTTCTTAATATATTTACTTCTTGAAAATATCTTACCTTCATTAATAAGTAATTATCATCGAGAGCTTCTAGTGAAAAAATACTTTGAAACTGTTAATATGTCAATCGGCCATGTATTATGATACTTCTGTCACTTTTACGTTTCCTCCCTAGGGAGTAAAAGTATTTTTCCTCTCTAGGGAGGAAAAGTACTACTTTGCTCCCTCCAATGAGGCCTGGAAATGTATACTTTGGATAGAGGTAGGCGAAAAAAGCTATTTGCATTACTAGGGAGGAAAGTACCACTTTTCCTCTGTTGGGATGTAGGTTACTGCCCTACAGCCTACAGCTTCACGTCGGGCAGTAATAAATAATAAAAAGCGTATAGCATTGTTGCCGGGGAGTCGCACATTATGTGCGATATTTTGGCGCCATTTACCTATTTAACCCTGTTTTAGGTAGTTAGTACCGAGGCGTACTAACCCAGCGGGACCGACGGCTTAACGTGTCCTCCGAAACACTGTAGCGGTGGTAATGAAAAATTACTACTTCGGGCAGAAAACATCCAATAGAGGAAAAGGCACTTTACTCCCGTGTGATGCATATGATTTTTCCTTCTACCCTAAATCGAACCTTTTGTGAAACTTTATTTACAGCACAAATAACGAATTTATGTTTAATGTCACTGTCAGTCAGCCACGGCATCCTACATATTCAAAATGAGAGGGAGGAAAAGTATGTCAGTCAGCCACGGCATCCTCCATATTCAAAATGAGAGGGAGGAAAAGTATGTCAGTCAGCCACGGCATCCTACATATTCAAAATGAGAGGGAGGAAAAGTATGTCAGTCAGCCACGGCATCCTCCATATTCAAAATGAGAGGGAGGAAAAGTATGTCAGTCAGCCACGGCATCCTACATATTCAAAATGAGAGGGAGGAAAAGTACCTTTCCTCCCTTTGGAGGGAAGTATGACTTTCTTTCCCGGTGTGAGGGAGGAAAGTGACTACCTTCTGTAAGGGTAGAAGGAAAAAAATGTCTACTGCGGAGGGCAGTAACCTACATCCTATGAGAGGAAAAGTGGCACTTTCCTCAATAGTAATGCAAATAGCTATTCTTTTGAATATCAACCGGTAAAATTTTGAAGAATTTTAATAGTACCTAGGTACTTTACAAGAAGATTGAACTCGTGATCAATTGGCGACTGAAGTTAATAGTCGCCGTAAAACAGGCAAACTTCGAAAGTCCTCAGAAACAGCTCCGATTCTGATTTAAAAAAAATTTAATTTCTTTTTTTTAATATTATTGAAAATCAGAAATCTTTCAGAGGAGGGAAATAATTATTCTATATACAATATGTATAAGAAAATAAGTTTTCGGCTTCATTATTTTCCTATTATTTATTATTCATTATTAAATAATAGAATAATTTATTATTTATGATTTAGTATTAGAATAATTCATTAATTAACATCAAATGAAAGAATAATTCAGCTTCATTTTTTTTCATTGGCTCTAAAAAAATAATACTAGTCGAGTAATTTTGTCAATTTCTGTTTTTATTTTTAAAAAAGAACGTTTAATTTTTACAATTAATTTGCCTATTGAAAACTCAATCTTCATCAGGTGGTGGGTGATTATCGCAGTCACTTCCACTACATACCTACAATGCAGGCGGGTGGGCACTGCAAACCACTTTTTCTGCAGCCACACGCTGAACCGCATCCCGTTTTGCAAGAGCAAAATATAAATTTTAAAACGTTCTTCGGTACTGCGGGTTGTGTCATTGTAATTGGTTTTAAGTAATGATCTATTTACCAACCCCAATCTTCGGGAGGTATTGAAGCATTATTTTTCAATTGTTGATTTGTCAGTGTCAAATTGCTACGCTTTGTCTTCTGATCACTCCCCAATTATGGTCAGTCTGGGTGGAGAGGCAGCCAGCCTACCAGAGACCAGCTCTTTTATTCATTGGGACTCCTTCAGACTAAACCTCGAAACCATTCACGCTCACACTCCCACCATAAAAGACAAGCTCGATCTGAACGTCACTTGCGAAAGATTTGCAGAAGAAATCAAACAATCCCTCGAACTAGCCACCATAACGAGAGAACGAGGAGCTAAGAACCCATACCAATTCCCTCCAGATCTCAAGAATAAAATAAGAGAGAAAAACAGATTACTCAAAATGTCAACAAGAACTGGAGATCCGTCAATAAAGAAGAGGGCTAACAAAATGACCAGCGAGATCCGTTCCGAAATTAGAAGGCTGGAAAACGTGAGATGGGAAAACAAATTGGCCAGGCTAAAAATCCAGGATCACTCGATTTGGAGAACAACTCGCCAATTACTCAAAAGGAGCAATCCAATAAATCCGTCAATCCACGGACAAAATGGACTAGTATACCATCCTAAAGACAAAGCAGAGGCTTTTGCGGACTCGCTCGAGAACCAGTTCAGTCCCAACGACGAAGATGATCCCGACTCTGATCAAGAACTGCATGAGAAGGTTGTCAGAAAACTAGCTAAGAACATCACCCTAACTAGCGAAAATCGGATTGAGAAAGTGACGATGGAAGACCTTGAGGAAGTGCTGAAAACTCTGGACACGAAAAAAGCTCCAGGGCTAGATCAAATTTGTAACAGAACAATCAAAAACCTACCATACAGCTCGTTACAACTAATGCTGGAAATAACGAACAGAATCCTGGACCTTGGATCGTTCCCAGATATATGGAAGATAGCTAAGATCATCGTTATCAGAAAGCCAGGAAAAGACCCTACATTTCCCCAAAACTACAGGCCCATAAGTCTGCTTCCGTGCTTGGGGAAGATTGTGGAGAAGTTGCTACTCGCCAGACTGGCAAAGATCACAGAAGATCTGAAGGTCCTTCCGGCTAGACAATACGGCTTCAGAGGAGAGCATTCCACAGAACACCACCTCGTGGCTCTGTCCAAAAGAATTGAGACAGCAAAAAGCAACAAACATATGTTGGGGCTTGTCGCTATGGACATCGAAAAAGCCTTCGATCGTATGTGGCACGAGGGCCTCTTGGCAAAGATGCAGAGAATTGGCTACCCTGGCGAGTACATCCGGCTGATAAGATCTTTCCTCTCCGGAAGAAAATTTGTGGTATCCATCGAAGGGTTTCTGTCGGGAGTCAGGCATATTTCAGCTGGTGTCCCGCAGGGATCCCCGCTCTCCCCGTTGCTATATAATATTTTCACTTCAGACATCCCTTTGTCGGACCACACAGAGACATTGCTGTTCGCAGACGACACTGCTATTGTTGCCACAGAGCGTAGCGTCCACTACTTGAGAGGCAACATGCAGCGACACCTCGATGATCTCGCTAGATGGTTCAGAAAGTGGAAGATCAAAGTGAACTCTTCGAAAACACAGGCCCTGCTGATTAATACCACGAAAAAGAATAGAGACAAGATGAAAAAATTAACTATCAATGACAACGAGATAGAATGGAAAGAGAAGTTGAAATATCTAGGGGTCACTTTTGACCACAGAGCGAACTGGAACGAACACGTCCAGCTCAAGATAGCCCAAACGAACGCCGTGGCAACCAATCTAGACTCCCTCCTAAACAGCAGAAGTAAACTGGATATCGCTATAAAGACAACAATCTACAAGCAGTTAATACGACCAAGCCTTCTCTATGCCTCCACAGCATTTGAGAAGTGCAACAAAACAAATAAGCGCAGACTAGAAACCACACAAAACAAAATAATCCGTAGGATCCTCAGTGCCCCGTGGTTCATTACTAACGCACAGATCCGGAGAGAGCTAAACATTTCAACGATCAAGGCAATTATGGAAGAAAAAGCGAATGAATTCTACAAGAAAGCCAAAATCCACCAAAACCAGGCAGTGAGAGATGACTTCCGTGGCACAATTTAGAAAAAGAACTAGGAGAGCAATATCAAGATTGCACCAAACGTCAAATAATTAACTATTATAGGCACAAGTAGCCACCGCCATAGTAACAAAAAACTCAGACTAAAAGAGTAAGAGGCTCACAAGCCTAGCTCACACAGCGAACTGCGATCCAAGTGTGTTGAACTTGAAGGTAAACTCTTTTTCCTCTGATGGAGGTAACGAGCTGAGTACATACGCTCTTGTCTTTTGAAGCTAATGTTATAAAAGTTCATACTGCAGTGCATTCAAGCTTTCGGCAGTTTTAGCACCATACATGGTAAGAATACAATAAATCGTTGGTCGAGTATTATAATGTTCTATCAGCACTTTTGGCGCGAAACGAGTTAAAGACAGATTTAAACTTCCCGGTGGCATATTGTTCTATCAAATAAGACTCCTGCTGACTTTTATACACGTATAAGGATTTAAACGCAATATTATATTGTTCTAACTGTAAAATTTTAAAATTGCCTAGAGTTATGATGTTCTATCAGCGTTAACCAATAGGAGCTCGAATTTTCTGCTGTTAGAACATTATAACTTACATGTTGATAAATTTCATCACGTGTGTTTACCTCTCTTGAAGTTTGGTGAAACTTTAGTTGTTATTTGTTCATTAAGTGGTTTAAACTATTGTATGAAATGGATATATTCGAGGTATGTTGTATTGCTTATATTCTCGTTTCGGGCATTAGTTTTGTAATTTGTAATTTGGAATATCGAATGAAAATCTCAGATCTCACTGAAGATGAGAAAGCACATTTTGAAAAACACCGCATTTCTAAAGAAGAAACCATGTCAGAACGGAACCATGATCGGGAAAATAATGACAGGGAGACTGCTATTATTTGCTTTGACATGGAAAATGTGTTTGCTTTACCAAAAGCTAACATCTCATGCTTCTTCTATTCAAAAAAACTAAACACTTATAACCTAACTGCTCACTGCAACATTAATAAGCGTGCTTACTGTGCGATATGGTGTGAAGGTACTCATGGACGTAAAGGGAATGATATTGCATCTGCATTGGCATGTCTTCTAGAAAAGGTACTAATAGATCTTCCTTCAATTGGAAAAATTGTATTGTGGTCTGACTCATGTGTTCCACAAAACCGGAATTCAAAATAATGTCCATGGCATTACTAGAGTTTTTCCAGGAGCATCCGACTATTGAATTTATAACTCAAAAATTTTGTGAACCAGGCCATAGTTCTATTCAGGAGATAGATGATGTTCACAGCCAAATTGAACGAAAACTTGGAAATTTGGAAATATTTAGCCCTTTAGGCCTTTTAAGATTGTTACCAACGGTGAACAGGAAAAATCCATTTAAAGTATTTTATATGAGAGTATCTGATTTTAAAGATTATCAGAAAGCAGCTGAAACTCTACATTTTAAAGGCGTGCCTTTTTCTTCAGTGAAACAGTTAAGATACGATTCTACTCTTATATATCACTAAAACTTCAGCACACTGGTTCTTTCACCGAAATTTCTGTCTTAAGTAAACAGCTATCTGTACGAAAAGTCACAGCTTCTCGACTACATGTAAAGGCATGCAGTGATTCTAAAGAATACTTATTGCCATTCGACAAGGTTGTGCATCTTAAAAAAACTCTTTAAATGTATGCCTCTTGTTGATACGCAGTTTATTTCCACGTTCTTTAAACAATGATGGGAAAGTTTTTGCTTCTGCACTATCTAAACAAAAGAAAAGGGACACAAAAGTCAAAGATATGAGTAATCCTCAGCCTTCTACGTCACGTAGAACTATTTAAACAAAAAATAGTGTATCTCCGCCAGAAAATATAAGAAATTGTAGTATGTAAAACTATAATATATTTGGCGGTTTTTGTTGAATAGTTTATAATGTTTTTAAGTTTATATTAAAATTAGTTATTCCCTTTAATAGGGCATTAAAATTCGTTTCTATTAGAATATAATAGTTCATTTTTACGAAATTTATGACTTTTGATTAAAGTTTTTTTGTTCTAACAGCAAGTTTAATTTTTTTCAAAATGGCTTTTCAAAGTAAGATACACTTGAAAAAATTAAACTTACAACCTATTTGCTTTTATTTGCTCCTAACAAATATAAAAAATACAATATATTATACTTGTTTTATTTTACGGTCAAAATACAAGAACCAATTTTTTCAATCGTCGTTTTCGGCGAAAAGTTAAAATTGCTCATAGAACATTATGATACTCGACCAACGAAATACTTCCATCAATAAGTATTTCTTCACGCTGTTCTTGAATCATGAAAGTGTCAGCTGCTGCACGTAATTTCTGATAAGTATTAAAAACTGATAAAACAATTTTTCTTTATTATGAAATACAGTTGTTTTATCACATCCAGTGAATGCATGAATGAAAAAAGAGATGATTTTTGGTAATTGGATATTTCATCCGAATGCTGGACAATTCAAAATGTATTCCAAACACAGTTGGGAAACAAGGAAATGATGGACAGAAAAAAGGTGTGGATTCATAAGTTGAAGATTTAAAAAAGTGTATGGACATAAGAGAGTTGTTCTTCACAGTGTAAATTTCAACTTGATGTAGGTAGGTTATCTACAGTTGAACAGAGACAATATTGTCGTCAATCGAAACACAATGAACCACTGGAAAATACGAAGTCCAAAAAACATAAATTACGAAGATAACCTTCGAAACCTCAAAATGAAAACGAAAATACCATTACCAAACAATGTAAACAAACCGTTAATGGCCCATGGAGTAGTACCGACTACCGATATTAGCCGTTCTGGCGCTACGATCTTAATTTCAGACGCCAATAGAGTATCGAAGTTTTTTTGTACTAGTACAAAAAGTAAGTAAATTACTTTTTGCATTAGTGCAAAAAAGTTAAGCTGTTGGCAAAGTAGATAGTGCCAAAAGTAAATTTTTGCACGATCGTAGAAAGAGCTATTAAGTTTCTTAAATTCCGAGATGTGTTGAATGTGATTAATAACGTTGTGTGGTAATCAAAAGTGATAAATAAATATAAGCAAGCGTGCTATTAGGATTACACTTATATTGGGGAACATTCCTCAACATAGGGAGCGCGTCTCATGAACATACAGCGCAACCGCAACCTTTTCAGGAATCAGGATATAAGAGAAAGCGTCAAGTAATTGTTTCTCTGTTCCTGTAATAGTTTAATCCGAAGGTTAGTAAATAAAAATGTGAGTAATAAAATATTGAAATACAATACAATTTCTTCATTACCTGCTAGTCCAAGAGTAAGAGTGTATAGTAGACACTCTTACACTTGGTGAATCATTTAATAACTAAAAGACATATTGATTGCAGTTTCAAAATATATAGTGAAAGTAACTATAGAATTACGTCCAGAGTAACCGATTTTGATAAAATTTTGGATTCTTGCTTATTCTGGGCTGCAAAAGCCGAATATGAACTCAAGATTTTGTCACTTTCTCACCATTTCAAAAATGAAGCAGTAACCTAACCTGCGAGTTCAAGAAAGTATCGAATTCATCTGATGAAATTTATCTATTTATATCAAGTGGTTGCATATACACGTAACGTAGTATTTATCTACTTTCATTTAGTAATATGAATTTTACAGTTGTATAAATCTTTTTGTAAGGGCACCTATTACAGACCTAGTGCTGTAATAGATGCATTTAACAGCACGAGTGTTGTAATGAAAAAAAAACCGGTTTTATTAACATTTTGCTATTAAATAAAGCCACACTTTTTAGAAGAATGATTTATTTATTATTAACAATTATAAAATGAATCATCAATTATTATTATTGCCGCTGCTTCGATATCAGAGGATAAACTTCCATCAGAATCGCTCATTTTGAAAATCGCTTTTCAAACTTTTTTGACAAAGTTTCTACATTAACCATGCAAATCAGTAACCATCCGAAAGGTAACTTAAAATACTTGATTAGTAAACTTAATAGCAGGTGCATTTTTATCTTTAAAAATGCCTTTTGCCAAATATTTTTATTCATAGATGCAAGTAGATAAAATTTTGTACAATATTCTTGCAAACTCATATTACTACACTCGATGTTTTATCAAACTCGGCTGACGCCTCTTTTTACAACTGTAACATCTCGTGTTGTATTATGAATCTTTACAACACTAATATTGTAAATAACTATTACATTTAGTATTTAGAAATTTCATGATGAGTTTCCTCTATATTCTGACACCTCTTGGCAGAATTATCATTGTTGATGCATTTAATCTGAGAGTTTTTCAACGCGCTGACTTCATATCGTGGAATATATTCGCATTTAAATATAACATTACGTTTCAGAAGAAGACATGCAAATAAAGCAAAGCAGTCCGATGTTGGCGATTTTCAGAGTGGTGCCCTGGGAAACCTTCAGGTACCTGCACTTCCAGAAATCAAATTATATTTTAGATTGAATTGTGAAGATGTACAAGTTCATTATGTCTTTCATAATATAAATCCATAAATCATGTTTACACAGGTTTTGTGTAAAATTGACTAGAAGCTTTTGGCTAGCCATTTTTATTTGGTTATTTTATAAATTCGTTTAGTATAGTATTTAATTATACTTTGGAGTAAATTTATCTTCAAAATTTAACATTTAAATGGTTATTGAATATTTGAGCAATTTAATACTTAATATTATATATAGAGATGAAGTAGTCATATTGATACTAATAATTAAAAAAATGAGTAAGCTTCTTTGGCCCAAGTAGTATAAAGCATACCTTACTGATTTCATCAGTTTGTAGTGAATATTACAGTATTATATTTAAACTACAAAATTTTATCATTGGGTGACTGTACATAAATAAATGGCGTATCTATTAGACAGAAGCATCTGTCAATATTCAACATTTTTTTACAGAATGATATTCTTACTTTGCCTTGTTTATTTTTTCAAATTCTTATTGCATGTGTAAGGAAATGATGCCACATTAACTTAGAATCAAGATTATATAACTAAAACTATATCATAGTACATGAATGCCACTGATGTAATGAATCCTTTATGTACTGTATGCTTACAACTTTTATACTTTACTCATAGTTATATATAACAGAACATTTCTACTGCGCACCATGCATGTTTGCCAAACTTAAAAAAGCTGAATTGCCGCGATGCATATGCTTCTCCATGTTTGTTAGAACAAGAAAACATTTTCAATTAGTTAGTTCCTACTTATGATGAAATTTATAATTTCTGACACCTCTTCAGACAAATCCTTGGTGAAATGTAAATTTAACTGATGAACATATTCTCAATTGATAGAAAAGTCACTTTAGGCAGTATAGTTGATGAAGGATTGTAAATTTCAGGTTTGCATAGGCTCATCTGTTGTAGATGTGTATTCATTACCAAGAAGATGACAAATGAAATATGAAGGGTGTTGTCATACATAGTTAGCTATGAATATCACCGTTTGGTGTTAAAACTACAATGTTCTACTATGGACTTGATGAACAGATATGAATAGAGTATTCTTTAGTGAGAAGCAAATAACTTGGTTAATATTCAATTCCCATTCTCCAACATATTGTAAGTACATGTTTATAACTTTTCCTTTGTTAGATAATTTACAAAACTCCCATTTTTTAAAACAGTTGTTTTATCACATCCAGTAAATACATGAATGAAAAATAGATGATTTTTGGTAATATTTGGATATTTCATTAACGTGGTTTCTGTAGAGTAAACTCGTTCTAAGACATTATTTTTGACTGGTTTTAATAAAAATATTTCTTTATGATCAGGTGCTAAAGTCATCAATATCACTAACACATCAATGTCCACTATCAAGAACTGATTGTATAATTAAACGATCTTCATCACTTATTGCTTGACTTTAGTTGTATTAAGAGGCATGTCTTCTTCAGAAAAAATAATCAATTGAAGTATTACTTTTATATCTACGATTTCTCTGAGACGCTTTAGTTCCATTATTATTGTATCCATCAAAAACAACTTTAACGTTGGTACCATAGTTATTACGTTTATCTGATATACTGTTGCAAAATATCAATACATTTTTTCCCCATTTCAATCTGAAGTAACATACCACCATCGATGAAGTAAAAAAAATATTTGGTAACATCATTAACAACAGCAGTTTCAAAACGTTCAAAAATATCGAGTTCGAGTTCCACCTTGCTCTTGGGTGTTTTGTATGTATGAAATTAAGTGGTTCTAAAACTTTGATTTGCTGGGTAATTACTTAGATTCAAGCCCATTAGCCGTTCGGAACCGGCGTAAAACTGAAGGTCCCTTGAGTTAAAAAAAAAAAAATATCGTATAGCGTTGATTTCGTCGTTTTCCGTAGTCCAACAATTGTTTTCAAAGAAAACCTAGCGAAAACTAATTTTTTTATATAAATAACTTCTATATTGTTTAAACAATTTAAATAATTATCCCCCCTCTACAAGATTTCTGATTTCAAATAACATTAGAAATAAAGATGAGTGGCGTCAAGGGACACCCAGATGGAACGAAGTTCCTTTCGATTAATTATTAAAGGAATTGTAATAAAATTTTATTTTTTTTAAGTTATAATAATTTTTTTATTATTATTAACAAATATAATATAAACTTAATCAGTATGCTCAATTTTAGTAATAATTGGCTTGTGGTAACTGAAGTAGGAAACATATGTTTGGGATTCTATTTTATTTAAATATTTGTATTATGTATTATTATTGTCTGTATAAAATCTCTACTTACCTAACTCCATCAGCAATATCCGGAACTTGTGCAAAAACACTGTCAGGATTCATTATTGTTATTATTTTTAATTATTTATCATGTACAAAAAACCTGTGTACACACAACAAAAATAATCGTCGCGACACCACACTGTTCAATGCGAAATAGAAAGACGAAACGAACATAACTGGCTTGCTTCCTATGAGAGAGAGAGAGATATATATATATATATATATATATATATATATATATATATATATATATATATATATATATATATATATATATATATATATATATATATATATATATATATACAGAGAAACACGCGCACGGCGTGCGCGCGCAAAAAGTGTCGTTACAACTTTTGGTCTTAATTTTTTCCGTCTAGCCCCCTTTCGCAACGCGCGATAAGGAACTTCGTTCCAAAAATAGAAATTTAAAAAAATTATCAAAATCGGACTTGTTTCTGAGGACTTTCTACCGAAAATCTTTATTGACGCGACTATAAGATCGTTGCGCCAGAACGGCTACTATCGCTACTACTCTCTGGGCCATTAGCGGTTTGTTTAGATTGATTGGGAATGGAATTGGGAAAAATAATTACCGATGGTGGCGCTGCATTCGCCGTATCAGCTGTTCCCGAAACGAGTACTCTTTTATGATTATACTATTAGCCTATTTGTATTTGTGAGATTGTTTATCAGTGTTTATTGTTCTCAAACCCTATTTTTCAACTGAAAAATTTTTGGCTTCGATTGTGGATCTTGTTAATCTTTCCTTTTAAAGAAGCTGTGGAAATATGGCATAAGAGGACCAGCCTATAAATGGCTGAATACATACCTACTCCAAAGTAAACATGTGTCGTGATCGAGAAAAATTACATCAAAGGAGTATCACATGTAAAAGAAAACACGGGGGGAATACAACAAGGAAGCATCCTAGGACCTCTCTTGTTTATAATTTTTGTGAATGACTTGGAATTTTCAAGCCGACAGCCTGTACAAGAAGGAGAAAATGAACGGGATGATACAGAAACAGAGAGTGACTGGATGGATTCCTCTACACAAGAATTGGAAAATGAGCCACATATCACTCAATACGCTGATGATACAAATATCCTGGTGACTTTAAAAGGAACCATAGATAGGGCGAGGAAACATTTCACAATGATAGAGAAATGGTTTAACAAAAATAAATTAATACTAAATAAAGAAAAAACAACAACAATTCGCTTCAGAACAAGACAGGCAAGAGCTAGAATACTAGAGGAAATTGAACTAGGGAACATAGTTCAACCATTAGTTAAATCATCTAAATTTCTTGGAGTCCACCTTGATGAATTTTTAAATTGGGAATAACACGTAAAAAATATCAGTAAGAAACTAAACTCCACTACATCTCAGAAGTATTCCTTTCATATGGATGAAGCGACTTTGAAAGTTTTTTATAACGCCTGTTTCGAGGCAAGTGCAAGATATGCAATCATGTTTTGGGGATCCTGTTCCAGTGTTCAACACATCTTTATGATCCAGAAGCAGGCTATAAGAAGTATATTCAAAATGAAGATAAGAGAAAGTTGTAGAGGAGTATTCAGAAGGCATGGACTCCTTACAATATACACTCTTTATATCTATGAGTGCTTGATGTTCTCAGTTCGCAACATTGGCTACTTCCAAGCAGAAATACATCACAGTTATCCAACAAGATCTAATGGCATCATATATCCGAGTCATAGACTGTCACTTACCAAGAGGGGAACATATTTAGATGCATCAGATTCTTCAACAAGATACCAAGTAGGCTACAACATCTAACACAGAATTGCTTCAGGAAGGAAGTTAAAAATATTCGATTGTTTTGGAACCCTATAGTTTACATGAATTCCTAAACATAAATTAGTTTCAATTTTGTTTTTGACACTGTTTCTTTTTAGTTGCATTTCCTGTATAGTTTTACACCTTTTGGGATTGTAACTCATTTTGAAATAAAGAGTATTATTATTATTACTTTATTGTGGCGAGTATGATTGGTTGATATTTTTCATTTTACAGTTTTCACAATAAATTCTTTACAAGATTTCATGTCTTTTATTAAAAAAAAAGAATATAAAATATTATTTGCATTGGGTACTTTTTCTCATCCTACCTACCTAACTTATTTTCATTGATTAATACTCTCAAATATAAAATATTTTGGATGTTCAATTCTGATCTGGAAGATAATGTATGATATCAATACTAGATTATTTTAATTCTTACTTTAACTATTCATTTTTTTGTTTTGTAGTAATTTTAACATATATTCATGATGGTATCAGCCAGGAAAGTTATTGTTGTCTTCTGAATAAAACACTTATATTTTTCATGTAATATTTAATAGATATATATATTTATATTATTTTTATTTTATTTTTTATAAAGTCAATGGATCAATGATCCTTTTCATACAATAAGTATAAATACAAATTCAGTAAACAAGTAATAATAACAATATATAAATATGTCACTGAACAACCATAACATATTTCCCAAGTTGCACAGTAGAAGAGTTTAACAATCATAACCAGCCTAGAAATACCTATTAACAATTTGTTTCAGTTCTTTTTAAATAAACTTAAACTTTTAGTGTTTTAAGTTGTAGAAGGAATCACGATTTTATTCCACTTTCGCCTTATTATAAAAACCGATGAATTGTATTATGATAATTTTTATCGGTATGCAGCTCCACAAGCTCTCTCCAGTGCCTCAACGTATAGGAAACATTTTTTATAGCAAGTAGATTTGATACACTATGTCAGTTTATAAGACCCAAAAAAACTTTCTTCAGAAAATACATATCCTGATAAGTATATAGAGATTTGATGGACTCTAATTTGATTGAAAAAGCAAAGTTTGAATAGTCATGTTCATTAAACTGGAACCTTTTCCCCATTTTATAAGCTACATATCTGAAAACTTGTGTTGGACAGATTCCAGAATTGTAACATGAGTAATCTTAGAGGGAGACCATATAACGGACCCATAAAGTAATATAGGTCTAACAAGAGTTTTGTGGAGCTCAAACAATTTTTAACGAATAACACAGATAAACCATCAGATCCCACAGAGTTTGATTCCTTCAAGTTCTTAATAGCATTTATAATATCTTCCTTATTAACAGTAAAATCAAGATCACCATTCAATAACAATTGATGATGAAAAGAAGAACCAGCGTTCAAATGAACAAGTTCAAAATGATAAGCAAACAAGTTACAAGCTTTCTTGCAGTTGTTACTCTTTAAATTATTAAAAAATACTTCCTCAGGAATATTATTGTTTTTAGAAAGAGAACTTACATAGTTCCAAAAATTTTTCAAATTCTTTTCTGTCTTACATTCAATTTCATCAATATATATTTGTCGGTCAATCCTAGATTAACGGATACACTTTACCCTAAGTTCTCTAAATTTAATTCCATCACTGGAGACATTGAACTGTAGCCATTTTTTATGTATCTTCTTCTTATCAATAATTAACGAAATTAAAGAATGTGAATACCAGCAAGGATACATACTATCAGAATCCCCTTTTAAGAGGTACATGTTTATCAATTAAATCATTTAAAATGGAATAAAATTTCACAGTATTCCCTTCAATACAATTACCAAATAAAAACCTCATTCCAATCTAAAAGTAGCAAACCCCTATTCACCTCCTGGTAATCGACCCTGCGAAAGTCCAGTTCAAGCTTAACTCTCGTAATATCATGAATATCGCTTGGTTATGATGTGAGTCCAGTGGCACCAAAAAATCAGGAGAATCCACCAGCCGAATAGAATTTAATTGAAAAGTAGCCCTTTGCATTGCTCACAGTCGCGGAGATATTTTCATATGGAGAGTCCCTGAAATTATTTCAAGACACATGAAGAACGCTTTCAATTGATATCAATTCCACTCTTACCCGTTTTCATTCTATAATCTTCAGGACTGAAATGTCGTGAGCATACTCTCATATGCTTGGTTACTGGTTTTCCCATCAACAAAACATTATCCCAGGCTTTACGTCGATCAACTTCTTCTACGATTCCTCTTTTGTTGGTTATGTGAACTTTTTGATTTTTACTTGGGAAATAATGAAAATGGATTTCAGGATTCCTAGATTTTTTGGAGCTGCATCCATAAACACAGCAATTAGTGTTCTTCGCTGTATTTTTTGTATTCATATTTTTTTATCAGAATAAAAAGCCAATAACACTAAACAAATAAACGTACTCAAGCACCAGCACGGTCGAATCGAAAAACGAATACTCGTTTCGGGAAGTTCCAGCTTACGCCGCTAGGGTCGCATAGAGTTGTGTTTTGCTCAATATACGTTCATTTCATTTTGAGTTTTCGAACGTTAAGCTTCGTAGTTTGTGTTTTTTTGGATTTCGTATTTTCCAGTGGTTTATTGTGTTTCGATTGAGGACAATATTATCTCTGTTCAACAGTAGATAACCTACCTACCTCATGTTGAAATTTACACTGAGTTTTTATCATTGAACATGAAAATCAATAATTAAATAAAGGAGAGGACGAATAAATTAATTGGTTAGAGTATGTAGGATATATCATGAAAAGGATGTATGATAGAACACCTATTTATTCGAAGAAATATATAAGAAAATTTTCAAGTTTGAAGAAAACATCGCTGACATGGCTACTTTCATTACCAACTAAAAGGATTTGAGTATAATGGACAAAACTAAGTACTTACCAGCAAAACTGAAAGAAACAACATGAAATAAGAGAATAATCAACATGAATACTCTGCTTGAATGGTTTGAACGTAATGAGGTATTACATTTTTTTAAATTTTCCTGATGTATGACACCTCTCCTAAAAGTATGGTGGACTTCTGAGAGTAACTGGTTTTTTTCTGATAGAATCTCTGTTTTCCTGGTTATATAGTTGAATATTTTTGTTTTTACCTAGCTATAAAGTCAAGTTTTATTTCATATTATTGATTTTATGATAAACTGTTATTTTGATTGTGGAAATAAACATTATTTATTATTATTATTATTTTAATGGTATCTCTGGTAATTACATGAAAGGAAATACAATTATCTAGAATCTCTGGATGATGGCCCAGGTTCAGATTAGGATAAAAGTAGAAGTATTTTCGTTGGAACAGCATTGGACTTAAAAACCCTACGTTTTCGGTTAGCTGAAAATTGCACAACATCAGTTGGTATAATTCTATATGGGAAACCCCACAAACGTACTACAGGGAAAATAATTATTCTCAGTAAACTGTAAAGAACAAACTCTCATATGTTCAGACACTTTTTTCCAATCTTCAAGCTTAATAACTCCACACCTTTCTTCTGTCCATAATTTCCTTGTTTCCCAACTTTGTTTGGAATACAACTTTGAATTGTCCAGCTTTCGGAAAGTTATGTAAGTTATATTCGGGATTTTTTGCCCAAGATGAACAATAGGATACACAACAATAGCTGAATCATCTCTTCTAAACGTTTATAAAAGATCCCAAACAAAATTAAACACAACTACATCTCATACAAAACACACGTAAACTGATGTAAACAAAGCAATCTATAGCCCATACGTTAGTAATATTCTAATATTGGCAAACGGTCTCCCTACCGGAGACCGTTCACTATTGAAGAGAACGAATCACTATTGACGTGTATCCTATTGTTCATCTTGGGCAAAAAAAAATCCGAATATAGCTTACATGCCTTTCCGAATGCTGGACAATTCAAAGTTGTATTCCAAACACAGTTGGGAAACAAGGAAATGATGGACAGAAAAAAGGTGTGGATTCATAAGTTGAAGATTTAAAAAAGTGTCTGGACATAAGAGAGTTGTTCTTTACAGTGTAAATTTCAACTTGATGTAGGTAGGTTATCTACAGTTGAACAGAGACAATATTGACCTCAATCGAAACACAATGAACCACTGGAAAATACGAAGTCCAAAAAAACATAAATTACGAAGCTAAACGTTCGAAACCTCAAAATGAAATGAACCTACATCTCATACAAAACACACGTAAACTGATGTAAACAAAGCAATCTATAGCCCATACGTTAGTAATATTCTAATATTGGCAAACGGTCTCCCTACCGGAGACCGTTCACTATTGAAGAGAACGAATCACTATTGACGTGTATCCTATTGTTCATCTTGGGCAAAAAAAAATCCGAATATAGCTTACATGCCTTTCCGAATGCTGGACAATTCAAAGTTGTATTCCAAACACAGTTGGGAAACAAGGAAATGATGGACAGAAAAAAGGTGTGGATTCATAAGTTGAAGATTTAAAAAAGTGTCTGGACATAAGAGAGTTGTTCTTTACAGTGTAAATTTCAACTTGATGTAGGTAGGTTATCTACAGTTGAACAGAGACAATATTGACCTCAATCGAAACACAATGAACCACTGGAAAATACGAAGTCCAAAAAAACATAAATTACGAAGCTAAACGTTCGAAACCTCAAAATGAAATGAACGAAAATACCATTATCAAACAAACCGTTAATGGCCCATGGAGTAGTACCGACTACCGATATTAGCCGTTCCGGCGCTACGATCTTAATTTCAGACGCCAATAGAGTATCGAATTTTTTATGCACTAGTACAAAAAGTAAGTAAATTTCTTTTTGCATTAGTGCAAAAAAGTTAAGCTGTTGGCAAAGTAGATAGTGCCAAAAGTAAATTTTTGCACGATCGTAGAAAGAGCTATTAAGTTTCTTAAATTCCGAGATGTGTTGAATGTGATTAATAACGTTGTGTGGTAATCAAAATTGATAAATAAATATAAGCAAGCGTGCTATTAGGATTACACTTATATTAGGGAACATTTCTCAACATAGGGAGCGCGTCTCATGAACATACAGCGCAACCGCAACCTTTTCAGGAATTCAGGATATAAGAGAAAGCGTCAAGTAATTGTTTCTCTGTTCCTGTAATAGTTTAATCCGAAGGTTAGTAAATAAAAATATGAGTAATCAAATATTGAAATACAATACAATTTCTACATTACCTGCTAGTCCTGCTACTCTACACTCTTGGTGAATCATTTAATTTAATAACTAAAAGACATATTGATTGCATTTTCAAAATATATAGTGAAAGTAACTATAGAATTACGTCCAGAGTAACCGATTTTGATAAAATTTCGGATTCTTGCTTATTTTGGGCTGCAAAAGCCGAATATGAACTTAAGATTTTGTCACTTTCTCGCCATTTCAAAAATGAAGCAGTAACCTAACCTGCGAGTTCAAGAAAGTATCGAATTCATCTGATGAAATTTATCTATTTATATCAAGTGGTTGAATATACACGTAACGTAGTATTTATCTACTCTCATTTAGTAATATGAATTTTACAGTTGTATAAATCGTTTTGTAAGGGCACCTATTACAGACCTAGTGCTGTAATAGATGCCTTTAACAGCACGAGTGCTGTAATGAAAAAAAAACCGGTTGTATTAGCATTTTGCTGTTAAATAAAGCCACACTTTTTAGAAGAATGATTTATTTATTATTAACAATTATAAAATGAATCATCAATTATTATTATTGCCGCTACTTCGATATCAGAGGGTAAACTTCCATCAGAATCGCTAATTTTGAAAATCGCTTTTTAAACTTTTTTGACAAAGTTTCTACAGTAACCATGCAAAACAGTAACCATCCGAAAGGTAACATAAAATACTTGATTAGTAAACTTAATAGCAGGTGCATTTTTATCTTTAAAAATGCCTTTTGCCAAATATTTTTATTCATAGATGAAAGTAGATACAATTTTGTACAATATTCTTGTAAATTCATATTACTACACTCGATGTTTTATCAAACTCGGCTTCTCTTTTTACAACTTTAACATCTCGTGTTGTATTATGAATCTTTACAACACTAATATTGTAAATAACTATTACATAACGATTTAGTATTTAGAAATTTCATGATGAGTTTCCTCTATATTCTGACACCTCTTGGCAGAATTATCATTGTTGATGCATTTAATCTGAGAGTTTTTCAACACGCTGACTTCATATCGTGGAATATATTCGCATTTAAATATAACATTACATTTCAGAAGAAGACGTGCAAATAAAGCAAAGCAGTCCGATGTTGGCGATTTTCAGAGTGGTGCCCTGGGGAGCCTTCAGGTACCTGCACTTCCAGAAATCAAATTATATTTTAGATTGAATTGTGAAGATGTACAAGTTCATTATGTCTTTCAGGTAAATATAAATCCATAAACTCACACTCTCCATTCGAATCATGTTTACACAGGTTTTGTGTAAAATTGACTAGAAGCTTTTGACTAGCCATTTTTATTTGGTTATTTCATAAATTCGTTTAGTATAGTATTTAATTATACTATGGAGTAAATTTATCTTCAAAATTTAACATTTAAATGGTTATTGAATATTTGAGCAATTTAATACTTAATATTATATATAGAGATGAAGTAGTTATATTGATACTAATAATTAAAAAAATGAGTAAGCTTCTTTGGCCCAAGTAGTATAAAGCATACCTTACTGATTTCATCAGTAAGTATGTAGTGAATATTACAGTATTATATTTAAACTACAAAATTTTACTATTGGGTGACTGTACATAAATAAATGGCGTATCTATTAGACAGAAGCATCTGTCAATATTCAACATTTTTTACAAAATGATATTCTTACTTTGCCTTGTTTATTTTTTCAAATTCTTATTGCATGTGTAAGGAAATGATGCCACATTAACTTAGAATCAAGATTATATAACTAAAAGTATATCATAGTACATGAATGCCACTGATGTAATGAATCCTTTATGTACTGTATGCTTACAACTTTTATACTTTACTCATAGTTATATAATTATATAACAGAACATTTCTACTGCGCACCATGCATGTTTGCCAAACTTAAAAAAGCTGAATTGCCGCGATATTAGAAGCTAGATATATATATATATATATATATATATATATATATATATATATATATATATATATATATATATATATATGTATATATATATATATACAGGGTGTCCCACCAGGAACTGCATCGATGGATATATGGAAAACTAAACATAGGAAATATTTGAAAATTTGGCTGTGTACTAATGTCGATGGGGGACATCCGGCTAAAATATTTTCAAGGTGATGGCACTTCCGGTTATACCGGAAGTAGGTATCAGCTTGCTTATTTCAAATGGGACGCCCTGTATATTATTACATTATTGGATTCTTCACAAAATTCTAGATAGATTTTATATACAATGTCCTATACCTATCTTCAACTGTTTGGTGATGGCTTGGTTTTTTGCGGATACCGAGCAGCAAAAATATCACATGTTCTTGTTATCACTTTATTACACTCTCCATAAATAATAAACAAATTCAGGTAATCTTCGTTTGTATAATTCAAACGACTTGGCATGATTGTGTTACTATATATAATAATTTTTCGAATAATGACATCTCTTTGGAATTTGTTTCCATGGTAACCTGGCCGAGAACAAATATGGCATCACACGCCTACTATTACAAAATTTCAGGAAATCATTTTTTTTAACCAAAAACCATTAATTTGCAAATATTTCGAAAACTATAAGATTTAAGAATAGGAGACCTTATACAAAGTAGCCCTTATTTTTGATACTGAATCGAACAAAATAATAAAAAATGTAGGTATTCATTTGAAAAAATGGACTTTTTGTAGTTTTTCAACATCCATTTTTGTAATACTTTCTTGAGCACCCTGTATATTAAGTGTCAAAATACTATTCATCTTACGCAAAACAGAACCACCTCTATTAGGAAATTTATCTTTATAGGGCAGTAGTACCGGTTTTTTTGAAGAAAAATATGATTATTACTCGATCTGCATACGTAATTTTTGACAAATAAATTCAAATATTTCCGAAACAGTTGAAGATAGGTATAGGACATTATATATAAAATCTATCTAGAATTTTGTGAAGAATCCAAAAATGTAATAATATACAGGGCGTCCCATTTGAAATAAGCAAGCTGATACCTACTTCCGGTATAACCGGAAGTGCCATCACCTTGAAAATATTTTAGCCGGATGTCCCCCATCGACATTAGTACACAGTCAAATTTTCAGATATTTCCTATGTTTAGTTTTCCATATATCCATCGATGCAGTTCCTGGTGGGACACCCTGTATATATGCATATGTATATATATATATATATATATATATATATATATATATATATATATATATATATATATATATATATATATATATATATATGCATATGCTTCTCCATGTTTGTTAGAACAAGAAAACACTTTCAATTAGTTAGTTCCCACTTATGATGAAATTTATAATTTCTGACACCTCTTCAGACAAATCCTTGGTGAAATGTAAATTTAACTGATGAACATATTCTCAATTGATAGAAAAGTCACTTTAGGCAGTACAGTTGATGAAGGATTGTAAATTTCAGGTTTGCATAGGCTCATCTGTTGTAGATGTGTATTCATTACAAATGAAATATGAAGGGTGTTGTCATACATAATTAGCTATGAATATCACCGTTTGGTGTTAAAACTACAATGTTCTACTATGGACTTGATGAACAGATATGAATAGAGTATTCTTTAGTGAGAAGCAAATAACTTGGTTAATATTCAATTCCCATTCACCAACATATTGTAAGTACATGTTTATAACTTTTCCTTTGTTAGATAATTTACAAAACTCCCATTTTGTAAAACAGTTGTTTTATCACATCCAGTGAATACATGAATGAAAAAAAGATGATTTTTGGTAATATTTGGATATTTCATTAACGTGGTTTCTGTAGAGTAAACTCGTTCTAAGACATTATTTTTGACTGGTTTTAATAAAAATAGTTCTTTATGATCAGGTGCTAAAGTCATCAATATCACTAACACATCAATGTCCACTATCAAGAGCTGATTGTATAATTAAACGATCTTCATCACTTATTGCTTGACTTTATTTGTATCAAGAGGCATGTCTTCTTCAGAAAAAATAATCGATTTTTTAATCAATTCAATATTTCTTCACCATTTACGACTTCATCAGGAGTACGCTAGGATAAAATGAATTACATCAAACACAATTTCTGAAGAATCCACAGATCTAGTGCCTCGGAATATTGAAATTCAATGAACATTCAGTGGATGCCGTATGAGAATCTCTATAAATAGTTTCAGTTAGCTACAATTAATAATCTTACTTTTTTTACAAGGCAATGTTGATCTATATACAATTTAAAATTTAGCAATAAATATTACTCAGTTGAAATGTATCTGATTTATAATTTATACAATTTAAATTCCTTTTAATATGACACATTTCCAAAACTAATCTTGTTATGATGTACAATGTTTACATTAGAAAAGTCAAATGCATGTCCTGTACTTTTTTGGTGTTTGAAAACTGCACATGATATTTTCCCTAATGACTAATTTCTGTGTTGAGTATTACGTTGTTTAAGCCATTGGTTTGTTTGGCTGATGTAAGTACCCTCGCATTCCAAGCATAATAATTCATAAAGAACAATGTTTTTAAGTATGGTTGTTGTTTTTCCTTTCAGTTTAGAGAATAATTGAGAGATCTTCAATATGTTACAGTCGGCAAATCTCAAATCCGGGATTTGTCTAAAAGAGTAACTATTTTATGTGTTACTTGGTAACTGCCTGTACTTTATCATTACATAAAGTGAACAAGGAAAATTCTTTAATAATTTAAAAAATTATCTAGCAACTTTCCAAGGGAGCTGGTTATACGTATTCCTCAACGCAACAATCTGCATTCACAATCGAACGGTGAATTATAGAAATTGTCAAGTCTCGGAATTGACTCGGAGTTAATTAACAAATTTCTAATTGTTCCCAAATACAAATCTTGGTCAGTAACACTGTCTGGATAACAACCCAGAGCGCCCTCCCACCAAAGATATTGGTAACCAAAAATTCACCACTTAGACCGAAAATACAGAAATTCGTCGCGCAAACACGTACCTCCTGACATGAAGATATCTACTCTACAACCAGTGTAGCCAACTCTACAGTTTTAACTGTAGATTTACAGTTTTTTCAAAATGTTCCCAGTTTTCAGTTTTGACCTCCAAATCCACAGTTTTTTTAATTTTAAATGCTAGCGTCATCTACTACAAACTATTATATCATTCCAAGTATATGCACGGACAATATAACGAAGTAAACAGGGTTTCGCGAACTGTAACCAAAGAACTTCTCTGTCTGCCGCACTGCTAAGGTAGAGCGTTTGGAAACAAAAATAAGAAATAAACTTTCTACGAGCTCAATAAAAGGCACTCTACATACGAGATCTGAAATTGAAAATTGTTTCGAAATTGATTACGAAAAGTGCAATAAAATTATGTACGATCTCAAAAACATTGAAGAGATCGAAAATCAAGAAAATTTGCAGATTGAGAGCGAAATAGCAGGTAATTGTATAGTCTTGTAACATGTGTCATATCATAATAAATGCTGTTTTGATAAAACGTTTGATTTCCAATGTTTTTTCTATTGATTACCACGTTTAAATGAAGTTTGAAACCATAAATTAAGAAAAGACTGTACATTTACCGTTTTCAAATTAAAATCTACAGTTTTCTACAGTTTTTGCGAAGCACATATGTAGTTTTTCACTGAGTTGGGGTTGGCAACACTGTCTACAACAGAGGTGTATATGATTCCAAGGCACACTAACATAGTAATTAAAAACCTTTGGATATACTCACGAGAGCGCGCTCCGAAGGTGCTAGCAGCGTAATACGCAAAATACAACAATCAAATCATGAAAAACATACTTGTTGACCATGGTCAATTTCATACATTACATAAAGTGAACATGTCAGGAGGTACGTGCTTGCGCGACGAATTTCTGCATTTTCGGTCTAAGCGGTGAATTGTTGGTTCCCAATATCTTTGGTGGGAGAGCGCTCTGGGTTGTTATCCAGACAGTGTTACTGACCACTATTTGTATTAGGGAACAATTAAAAATTTGTTAATTAATTCCGAGTCAAATAAGCTGCACTGTTGAGATCTAATAAGATCGAAACAGCTGTATGCAGATTTTGAGTCGGGGTGACTAGACAATTTCTATAATTCACCGTTCGATTGTGAATGCAGATTTTGCGTTGCGGAATGCGTATAACCAGCTCCCTTGGAAAGTTGTTCGATAATTTTTTAAATTATTAAAGAATTTTCCTTGTTCACTTTATGTAATGTATGAAATTTACCATGGTCAACAAGTATGTTTTTCATGATTTGATTGTTGTACTTTATCATGTATCATGCATCTATCTACATTTCCTGTAGGACCATCGTAGAAATTTGAATTGTATATAAGGCTTTTCAATATATGTTAACGATATATGCTATTGTTCAAAATGTCCTAAAGTTTCTCTAGGTTTTTATGTAGAAACTTTTCATTATTTTCTTACACATATGTATAATTTTTTTTTCATTGCTATTACTGTATTGTATTTTTGACTTTTCAATGGTAGTTAAGAAATCTTCCTGTTGCTCTGTCCTAATTGGGAAACTTTAATTCTTACAACTGCAATTTACCGTTCAAGATGGAGTCTGAAATGGAGTAGAGTGTGCCTTTTTCAGGCATAATAGTTATCAGACGATGGTGGTATAAAAAAAACTACAGGATCAGGAAGATTTCTTATCTATCACTAAAACCATCGTCAAAAATACAATAAAGTAGTGGCCATGAAAAATAGAATAGTACAAATAAAAGAAAATTTTCTACAAAAAAAACTAAGGAAACTTTATGGTACTTTTATCAATAACTTATACCCTGAACATATATTAAAAAACTTGATTTACAATTCTAAATTCTATAATGGTCCTACAGAGAATGTAGATATATAGATTGTAAAGTACAGGAAGATACCTAACATAAACCCTCATAAAATATCAACTCTTTTAGACATATCCCTGATTTGAGAATTGCTAGCTGTAACATATTGAAAATATCTCAATCAACTAAAGGGCAAAACACCAGCCATGCTTGAAAATAATGTTATTTATGAAATATCACGAATGGGTGGTACTTACATCGGCCCAACAAACCAATGGCTTGAACAACTTATCACCTAAAACAGAAGTTGACTGTCATTAGGAATAAAATTCATGCGCAGTTGTGGAACACCAACAAAGGACAAGATATGCATTTAATATATTAAAACAATGGTTAAAAATAACAATTTACACATTTATTATAAGAAAAAACGCATGACGCACGTTTCGGTGGAACTTCACCTTCTTCAGATGCTAATGGCAAAAAGAAGTTTGCCATTAGCATCTGAAGAAGGTGAAGTTCCACCGAAACGTGCGTCATGCGTTATTTCTTATAATAAATGTGTAAATTGTTATTTTTAACCATTGTTTTAATATGTTTATTAATTTACACCAAGTATCGGCCCAATCGATCCAAAATATGAATTTAACTTTTCTATCATAAAATTCATTGTTCATCAGAACATCAATTTTAAATTTTGGAAATATAAATTATAAGTATTTTTTCCTGGTTCATTAGAATAAGAAAACACTGTTTCAATAAGTTATAGTTCTTGATTATGATGAAATCTTATAATTTCTGACACCTCTTCAGACAAATCCTTGGTGAAATGTAAATTCAACTGATGAACATATTCGCAAATAACATAAATGTCACTTTAAGCTGTACACTTAATGAAGAATTTAAATTTCAGGTTTACATAGTCTGCAATGCGGGAAGATTAATGATGAAACATGAAAGATGTTGTCGTACATAGTTGAAGGAGAAATTCTATTATATTGGTTTCACAAGAGATGTATGAAACATATTCAAACAAGGCTAGATATAATAATATAATATAATAAAATAGCATTTATTTAGCTAACAGCTACAATATATAAAAAAAATAATAAATGTTCAATATAATTAATAAGATTTGTAAATACATAAACAAATAAATAACAAAAAAAAAACAATTAAAGCCAATGCAGTCCTTCCAAAAGGTATTTTTTTAGTGACTTCTTGAAACAATGCAGAGATGATTGTTGTTTTAAAGTTTTTGGGAGCTCATTATACTCAGACAAACCCTTGTGAAATATTGATGAATATGCTTTTTGACCTGCCCTTCCAAGATGAAAATCATTTTTGTGTCTAGTGTCATAATAATGTATGTCTTTATTAAACGAAACAAGCTGTTGAATTATTCTTGGATGTACACCATTTTTCAATTTATAGATATAAACCATGACATTAAATTCCAGTAACTGCCGAACACTTAGCCACTTGAGAATAGTCAGCATATGCTTAAGAGGTGTATATCTGTTTGCTGTTAAGATAGTACGCATTCCTCTATTTTGCAGACGTTGAAGTTTATCGAGATTTTCTGTGGTGGTAAAGTACAAAAAACTGGAACAGTACTGATAATGTGGAAGTATGAGGGAATTATATAGAAGTATTTTTGTCTTCACTTCTAAATGTTTGGATACTCTACTGAAATACGCAGTTTGGAAAGCTAATTTTTTAATTACTTCACTGACATGCATATTCAAAGTTAATTTATTATCAATAATAACCCCCAAGTACTTAAATTTCTCAACTACTTCAATGACGTCGTCTTCAATTTTTATTTTTCATCAGTAAATGTTTTATGGAAAGAATTTTTTCCAATTATCATTGCCTTTGTTTTACTAGAATTTAACTTTAAAACATTTCTAATTAACCAAGACTTCAATGTTACGAGATCAGTGTTCATAAGTGTAACTGCTTCATCAATCGAGTTACAAGTCATATAGAGAAGAGCATCGTCTGCAAAGAGTTGTATTTTACAATGTTTGAGACTGGATACAATGTCATTAATATACAATATAAATAAGAGAGGCCCCAAGATGCTACCTTGAGGTACCCCCATATTATTTGCTATTGGTGGAGACGTAAAACCGTTATAACATGTCTTCTGTGTTCTATTTCTCAAATAATCTTCTAACCAATTAATAACATCACCTCGAACTCCATACTCTTCCAGTTTTTTTATTAGTATTTCACGATCAATAGTTTCAAAAGCACGTTTGAGATCAAGAAACACGACTACTATGACTTTTCCACTGTCTAATGCATTTTTCCAAATTTCTAGTAATAACTGCAACGCCGTTTCTGTCGAAAATGCTTCTCGAAACCCAGCCTGTTCATCCACAAGAATCTCATTTTTATTAACAAATGTTTTTAGTTGTTCATAAACTGCCTTCTCTAAAAATTTTTCAATTGTTGGTAATGTGTTAATAGGTCTCATATCTTCAGCTTTAATGGAATTATTTACTTTTTGTATGGGAATGATCAAGGAGCCTTTAATTTCTTCAGGAACGTATGATTTTTGAAGGGAAGCATTTACAAAATCTGTTATTGGTTTTATCAAAATGCCGTTTGTCTTTTTAATAAGTTCCAAGTTTAATATATCAGAGTTACTCTTCTGTGATAAGCTGTAAATGATTTTATTCATTTGTGTGGGTGTAATGGGGTCAAATTTATTTAAGCAATTTTTTACTTCAAAATTTATTAATTTACTATTAGGGTCATTATTTCTTGGTATTGTCTGAACTATTTCCTTAACACTATCAACAAAGAAGTTATTTAGTTTTTCTGCTATTTTGCTTGGACTTCTTTCAGTTTCTCCATTGAAATCAATTTTTTCAGTGAAATTCAGTTTTATTTTGCCAATAGATTCATTAAGTATGCGGTACATTTTCTTAGGATCAGATTTTAATTTCGACAGCTTTTCCTGGTAATAATTTCTTTTTGTTTTTCTAACTGACTATGTACAATCATTTCTATTTTTTTTGTAATTATTCCATTTTCTGTCCCGATCTACTTTATTCGTCTGCTGCTTAAATTCAATATAACTTTCATCTCTTTTTTTTATAGATTTTTTCACTTCATTATTGAACCATGGAGTTCTTCGATTTACAAAGATAGTTCTTTCGGTGGAAATATTTTTTATAACATCTGAAATATTCTTTTCAATTTCATTGTATATTTGAAGAGTATTTAATGGGGTAAAATCCCAAGATTTTTTTGATAATTCAAATAAAACAGTATCATAATCAATACTCCTACATTTAATTTTCTTTTTCTCTGTTACCACATCATTCTCAATACCAATTTTTTGCCAACTGTGGTCGCTTACTTCCGGTTTATCAGACACTTCACAGGAAATAAATTCAATATTTGTAAATACTAGGTCCACCATAGAAGCTGACGTATCTGTAACTCGTATATTCAGTTACTAATTGCCTAAATCCACAAATACTTGTAATATTATTTAATTTTTTAGTTTCACTGCATTCTATCTTGTCCCAATGAACATTGAAATCACCTACAATTAGAATATTACCATTATCCAACAATGTCTCACTAATATCCTGAAAGAAGTCTAAAAAATTATTAATTTTACTACTGGGCGATCGATAGAAGACTAATATATTGAAAGTGTGGTTTTTATTGCTTAATTTCGAATATATACACCAATAATTTTTTTGATCGCTATATGCCTTCCAATTTTCAATTTGTAATCCATCTTTAATATACATTAGAGTTCCTCCTGTGTGACGCGAAAAACTTTCACACCTCAAACAACGATATCCATCTAAAAACAGCTCTTCGTCTTTTATTGTTTTGGTAACTCTTGTTTCACTAAAGCATAAAACTGCCGGTTTAGTTTCATGTAGCATGATAGTTATAACGTCTTTATGAGGAAGAAAACTTTGTACATTTACATGGTAGATATCTTTAGTTAAATTTTTTCCATTTGCTATATTTCTTTTTATTAGTTTTTTGACTTTTTTAAGGTATCCAAATCTTTGAAAGTAACAATTTTTATATTTCGCTTTTAAGTAACATGCTCTGTCAATGGTTTTGCTGTTTGCACATCAGTAGATAGAGAATGGGAGTGCATGATACACAATGACCTTTACCTTGAATATATCGGTTGTGGGGGTACTCTAAAAATCAAACCAGTGGAATACATTTACTCAATAAATCAAATTTTTTTGGATCGGTGTGATGTAACAAAAGATCTTGGTATTCATTTTGACTCCAAATTGAGTTTCTCAACGCACATTATTAAAACTGCATCGGCAGCAAAGGGAATGCTTGGGTTGATTTTTAGAAACTGCAAGGACTTCAAAAACGTAGATGGTCTTATTGCTCTCTTCAACTCATATGTGAGAACACGCTTAGAATATGGCTCGCTGATTTGGTCGCCTATTTACCTTAAGCACATTCATCTGCTCGAATCAATTCAACGAAGATTCTTGAAATATATTGCGTATAGAATTGATGGAATTTAGCCCGAACAAGGTTTAAATAATAATTTATTATTAAAAAGATTTTCCCTGTTATCTTTGGAGGACCGTAGAATTTACCACTCTTGCATATTTGTCTATAAGCTCACAAACTATTTGACTGATTGTCCAGAGTTATTGACTCAGCTTAGCTTTAATATACCTCGTTTGAACAGCAGAGGTTCACTTTGTTTCTATTTACCTACTCCAAGAACGAATATACTATCGAAATCTCCAATTTATTCGATGTGCAAAAAGTTCAATCAGATATGCGAAAAAATTTATCTATTTTCAACATCCATTGGAGTGTTTAAAAAAGAGATGAAAAATATTATCATAACTCTCAGAGATTAATGAAGCTAATGTGAAATAAAAATATTCCTCTCTCTTCGTACATGCATTTCATTCTTGAATATGTTATTGCGTTTCTTTACATTTGTTGTTTTTTTCTGTGATTACTGAATGACCCGTTAAAACATTAAAACACTGTATTTGGTTTTTTAGTTCTTAGATTTTGGTTCTTGTTCACAGTTACATGTATACATTATGAAACGCTGTCCTGTAAGTGGGTCTTGTACCTGTTTGGGCAATAAATGGTTTTTTTTTTTTTACCTTAATTTCAATAGGGACCTCAAACATTGAATTTGATCCCTCCCCATTCATACTCAGTATATATTCTACATTAAGTGAAGGTAATATCATTCCATATTTTGAGCTGAATTTAGTTTTCAAATACAAGCATGTGTAAGTTTCAATACTTTATGTACATTGCATATTAACATAATGTAATTGAATTTCAGTTAATTTCTGCTATGAAGTTCACGGTAGAACATATTCATCGACCATGGCCAGCACCAGATGAAATGCTCTGTATCTCTTGCGATAGGCAGTGGGCACATTCGTTGGAACAAGCAGAAAGATGTGGCTTTGTAGCATTCCATCGGGTACTCAACAATCGGGATGATCACGAGCAGAAATGGTTGGGGAAATCAAAGAGCCAGAATCTGAAACTTTTCCGAATCCGATAGCTCGGATTCGGGATTCAGTGGAAGTTCTGAGGTAGAGTAATAATAAATTGTAAATATACACACAGAAGATGAGTCTACGCGGGCGTGTGCGAGGAACCGAAATATTGTCTAGTGATTTATTGTTCAAATATTTGAATAAATTGTAAATTTAAAAACATTCGTAGTGTTATTTCAACTTCTTAGTTCTTGAACTTCGCAAAATTACATCTGATTAGCTAATCTCTACTGGCTAAACTCAGTAATTCATTGAAATAATACTTTTTGAGGTTAAAATCTGCCGGCAATGTCTAAATGTGCCGGTTGTCACAATGGTTTCATCGAAGGCGACACCATAACTACCTGTTGTGTGTGTCTGAATTTATTTCATTGCAATGAAAAGACCTCAGAAGGTTGTAGAAAAAACTGCTCTGATGCTTCTTCATCTGAAATACGGGTTATAAAGTTGAAGAGTAAAACTCATGGTTTATCGCTGCACAAATTGTACTAAAAATGGAGGTGATAGTCCCTGTATTGTTGAAGTTGTTGCTGGTCTTCAGGCCTCTGTTGAAAAGTTGTCTTCTATATCCAAAGATATAGAAAAATTGACAAAAGTTGAATTACCAGAAATCTTTTTCTGGTCTTAAGTCGTCAGTCTCAAAGCTAAATAGTAAAATAAAGGAACATTAAAGGTGATATTGTTAAATTGCAAGAGGATGTCATCTCTTTAAATAATGCTGAATGAAATTTCAAATGTTTCTGCTCATCCTAATCTTTCTGCAAATTCACAGCATATTATAGAGGAAATTGATAATTGCAGAATTAAAGAGAAAAACATTCTAATTATAAATGTTCCTGAGCAAATTCTGAATCCTGGTGCGAAATTTGAGAAAGAGCATGATCTTGAGTGTGTGAAAAAGATCCTTGGTGGTATTCAAAACATCTGTACTATTCTACACACTCATCACATCAAACGTCTTGGTATCTATAACACGAACAAGTTACGTCCTATATTAGTTTGTTTTGATTCGCGAAGCGATGTTTTAAATGTGTTAGCACACTGGCGTCTTATTCCAAAGCCGTACATTGTCTCGTACGACTTAACTAAATTCCAGCGTGAGCTGTATAATCGTCTGAAAAAAGATGTCAAATCGTTCAACGATACTCAAGATAATCGTGACAAGAATATTAAGCAAATTGTTAGATTTAGAAATGGAAATCCTTTCATTGTGAATTCACCAAAGTCTACTTCAAGTCAGGATTTAAACTAGTAAAGTCAACGGTCAATAACCTCTGTATTTATTACCAAAATGTCCAGGGTTTACGTACAAAATTAAATCTCACTAAGTGCAACATTGGTCTACTATCTCCATAACCTGATATTGTTAGTTTAACAGAGTCCTGGCTTCACCAAGGTATTTTTGACTCTATATAGGGATTTCATAATTGTACCGCAAATATCGTTATAGTTGTGAAAATTCACCGTATGGTGGAGGTGTACTTATTGCAGTAAAAGATCATCTTAATGCCAAACTTATAATAATTAAAACTGATGTTGAGGAAATCTTTGTGGAAATTACAGGACTGTCCAAAGATTTAATTATTCGCTGTTTCTATGCACCAAACGTTGATACTACAATCTATGATAAACATAATGCGTCAGTTGAAAAATTGCGTAATACTTATAAAAACCATGAGTTTATGCTACTGGGTGACTACAATATTCGTGATACTGTTTGCTTAAACCATAGTGATCGATCTGATAATCTACTTGCAAATTGTTATTCTACAGATACTTCTGTTCAAGAAAATACTGCATCTATTATGAACTTTTTCTCTTACGCTGGTATGCTTCAATACTTCCCAGTTCATCATGCCAAAGGGTACACATTGGATTTGGCCTTCTCTACTTTTGAAGAAAATGAAATCAATTTGATCAATTCGCCTGATTCGCTGGTTCCATTGGTTCCTCACCATGATCAGGCATTTTTTGAATTGCTTTTTAAGCATAAAACTGTTATTAAAAGGACTGCGAACAAGCGTAATTTTCGTGTAGCGGATTATAATTTAATTAATGAGAAACTCTCACTTATTAACTGGGAGGAAACCCTTGTAAATGATGATATGGAGGGTATTATATCTAAGTTTCATTCTATATTAGACAATTTAATTATTAATCATGTTCCATTATAAAAAGAGTCCCCTAGCTCATATCCAATATGGTATTCCAATGATCTCATCTCTAGTATTATAAATAAAAAGAAAATTCATAAGAAATGGCTTGAATTCAATGTTTTGGATGATTATATTGAATTTAAAAAACTAAGGGCAAAGTTTATAAGGCAATCTATTTTAGATAAAAAAGCTTATATTTAAAAAGTTGAAAGTAAAACAAATAGAAATGTAAAATATTTTTGGAATTATGTTAATAATCTATCTAAGTCTACTGGTATTCCTTGTGAAATGTATTTGAATAGTCACCAAAGTAAATCTTGTAAAGAGACTTGTAATCTATTCGCTAAGAATTTGAGTTCGTATACTTGCAGCATAAATCTGATTTTGTAGGTACATCAATTATATTTAAATAATGAGCTGGACTTTGCAATTAGTTTAGATGATATTATAAGTACTATTAAAAACTTGAAAGCATCAAATAACGCTGGTCCTGATCGCCTATCTGCATATTTTGTAAAGAAATGTATTGATTCTATTGCTAAACCTCTACATTTACTTTATAATCAATCTTTAGTATTAGGTACAATGCCTAATATTTGGAAAAAATCCTTTATAACCCCGGTTTACAAGAGTGGAGTTAAAAATGATGTTGCTAACTATAGACCTATTGCTATTATTGGAACTATTTCAAAAATTTTTGATTCTTTTGTTGCAACTAAGCTATCTGAAATTTGTCTGCTTTTTGTAATTAATGAACAGCATGGTTTTGTTAAACGCAGATCTACGTTAACAAACCTTTTGATTTATGGTAGTTTTATTGCTGATACGTTAAACTCGATTGCTAAACCAAATGAAATTAGGCAAGTTTATTTAGATTTCACGAAATCCTTTGATTCCGTCAACCACAATTTGTTAATTTATAAGTTATCAAAGTTTGTCCTAAGTGGGGGTACCTTAAAATGGATATTTTCCTACCTTTCTATTCGTGAATTATTAGTCAGAATCAAGGGGAACTTTTCTGAGCTCTTTATTGCTACCTCAGGAGTTCCTCAAGGCTATCACCTTGGCTCTATTCTATTTATATTATTTATAAATGATGTTATTGATAATTTAAGATTCGCTAATGTTTTGATTTTTGCTAATGACATTAAGATTTTTGCTTCAGTTAAGTCTTTTTATGACCAAGTTTGTTTACAAAAAGATCTTGACGTTATCTATAATTGGTCTTGCGTAAACCAGTTAAAATTAAATTGCTCTAAATGTAATATTTTATCTTTTGTAAGAAGTAAAACCAAAAGCCTCTTGTTCCAGTATACCATTAATGCCTTTTAAATCTGTTGACCAGATGAAGGATCTTGGTGTAATATTTCAGAATAACTTTGAATTTGATATTCATTTAAATGCTGTAACATCTAAAGCTTCCCAAATGCTAGGATTTGTTAAGAGATCCACAAATGAATTCACTTCTTATGGTTCCATTCTTCATCTTTATAAATCTCTGATTAGGCCTATTTTGTTGTATAACTCCATTATTTGGTCACCAACTAAAGATATCCACATTACCATACTTGAATCTGTCCAACATAAATTCTTTAGATATTTAGCTTTTAAAATGGGTCGTGGATTTAGAGTTTTTGAGCATAATTATACTGAGTTTGCGAGGTCAGTTAAATTGGAATCTATAAAGTCTTTACATATATAATATCATGATTTATATTTTGTTAAAAAGGGTCAATTGAATTTGGTAAATTGTGTATTGATATCTGGCATGTTTGATAGGCGTAGTGTACCCTATGAGTTGCGTACGTTTAGAATTGTGAGGGAGCATACTGCATATAGGAATTTTATTTATTATTCATCTGTTCCACGATTGCGGCGCAAATGGAATGAAATTGTTATTCCTGCTGTTATTATAATAACACTTTTGATCATATTTCAAAAAAGGTAGTCCCTATGATTGGTGCCTTGTATAGATGTAAAAGTTATCTAAATGCACAAAATAGACTCATGATTTACAATGCATACTTTCTGTCAGTTTTTCGCTATCTCATAACAACATGGGGTATATGTCGATCAACACAATTTAAGAAAATACAAACTCTTCGGAATAAAGTAGTGAAGTCTTTATTTGGATATAACTACAGAACACATACAGAAATAATATATAAGGATACAGGAATAATACCACTGGAACAAATATTGCAAATAGAACAATGCAAATACACTTACAAAATCCAAAGGAATCAACAAAAATGTAATACTACAATTAACCTGGTTAGCGAAACCCACACATATAAGACTAGAAACCACAGAAATGTTTACCTATCAAATGTAAGAACGAATTTGGCTCAATGATCCTATTTACAGATGCCTAGAACTTACAACCATGAACCAATTGCCAAATCCTGTGAAGGACAAAGATAACTATTCTTCATTTAAAAGTGAATTGACACAGCGCATAAGTCAAATAAATGCTCTATTATGAATATATATAAAAAAAAAACTTGTTGCCAAGAAGTGCTCATAATGTGATATCACGTAGCTATTTAAGAATGTATGTTGTAATTGTTGAATTAAGTTTGTTATTGTTTTACTTCTCGCTACCCAAATTTGTATTGTACCTAATTGTTTAATTGTTAAAATTGATATAGATGTATTTAATGCCGGTCTGTCATGTAATGTTCCATCACCAGCATTGTTGCTGATTCGGAATGACATTATTACTATTATTGTTATTATATTTATATATTTTAATAAAGATGATATTCGAAATATATTGTTACTAAAATCTATTTAACCTATGTATATTTATATACATAAGTTCTATTCAATAATATTTTTTGTTACTTCATTTGTATTTTAAAGGGGTTCAACCCCGTTGACTTTAAATAAAATTAAATAACAGTTTGTATAAATAACACTTACAGTCCTGAAAAAACCATAAAGTGTGGAGCAGTGGCGTAGATAGGGGGGGGGATCAAGGGGATCAATCCCCCCCATGAGCCTACGAAAATTATAATAGAATTGAATAAAAGTTACGTATTTAAGTATACATGAAATTTATTAAGCACTAGCACTTCTTTTGGTATTATGTATGTGCGATTATACGAAAATCACCTAGATATGTTTTCGTGACGACTGTGCAATTGTGTGTGCAATATCTACTTATAATTTCAACATTATAATTAATCAAGAAATTGAATCGTTTTTCTAATTTTGGGTGAAGTAACTAGTAGTTTTGAGCATATTCTATTCAATGTTCAATTAGTGAGTTTAATCGGTCACTTTGAGCAAAAAAACGTGTTTAAAAAAGTTCAAATGAGTCTAATAGAAAATTTTTATTTCAAAAGGAAGAAGTCAACCAAAATCACCTCTCTTTATAAATTGTATACTGTACTTACTATTAAACAAAACTGCTCGAGCTTTTGTTTAACACGTTAAGCGCCACATGGCATAATGCGTGTGCCACACACAATTTTGTTCTTAGGACTTCGCGGCACACAAGCTGTGCCCGACTTCAGCCGGTTTTATTAGCGTTCGTGGCTTACACAGTGTACCGCGCTTCTGTAGTTTCTATATGGAAGTTGAATATATGTGGCCCGGGAAGCCAACTAGTGGTTTTGGTCCAGTAAATTTTTTCACCTGTGTTAACCATTTCTCACTTCAAGAGGATATAAAAAAAGGGGGAATTTTTTATTGATATCAGTTTATTCAAAATATAGAAAGGATGTCTAATAAACTTATAAACAAATAAAGATGACCCTCATCTACATTTTTCAAAAAAGAAAATGGATATTTTTGTTAGTAATATTAGATAATTTATTCAAAATATAAAATAGTATGTAATAAGTAAAGAGGACTTCTCGTTTAAATTTTTTTGGCAGCATGTACAGTAAAGAAGCATTGTACGCAATAGTGTTTTTTACACACACTACATAGCCATTTGCTTCGCGCACTTTTATTTGTTCCAGCTTTTCGGCCGTCACTTTTTTTCAAATTTTCGTAGCAAACGACACACCTCAATCTTGAATCGGTCAGTTGCAAAGCATGATTTTTTTCGTTATTTTCGGGCTCAAGTTTTTCAATATCTGCATTTTCAATACGCAATAAAGATTGGCATAATTTTTCTTTGAACTCGGTTATAGACGATTTTTCCATGGTAACTTCTTTATATACCAATAAAGCATTCACGATAGAGGATCCTAATAGTAATTCAATGGCAAGCTCCCTGTACCACTTTGTCCCTCTGCGTAAGCAGTGAGAATATGATTTGATTTGGTCAGACAAATCGATGTATGACTTAGCTAAATTATCACTGACTATTGCTTCTGGTTTTTATACTGAACCCCCTCTTAGCGATACCTCTTTCATGTTATTCGATTTGAAAGAGACCGTGCATAAGCTTGACCTGCGTGGCACTACATGAGCGCCACGTGGCCCCTTATGAGCAATTTGATTCTTTGGGCCACGTGGCACAAATGGTATGCCACAAATAAAAATAACAAAACTTGCCAAAAAAAAAATCAGAAAAATAAACGCTGCCAGAAGGTAAAAAAATTGGTCCGTGAGACCAAAAATTCTGATTTCATGGTGGCGCTTAACACGAGCAGTTTTGTTTAATAGTATAGGTAGTATGAAATTTGGAAAGAAAAGAAGTGCGAAGAGGTTTTGATTGACTTCTTCCTTGGTAAATTTTCCATGTCACACACGTTTTTTGTTCTTAGTGACTGATTGAATTTTTGTTTACACAGAATATTTTCAATCAATATTTAATATTTCGAATATTTTTTGAGGTAGAGTAGGTATCAAAATATGAGTAACTTTTGGCTTTGACAATTTAGTTACTCTATAACATTTTGAAGTAAATAAAAATTTTGTGTGATAGCGTTCAATCAATTTCTGGACTCAACAAGTGCTTCTTTTGTTCAATTTTGTTCATGAGTCTCGGAAAAATATGAACAAGGTGTCATTCGATTCGAAAGAGCATGAAGATATTTTCTGAAAAAATTTAAGTTCCGTTTTTGAAAATTGTAAAAGTTATAATCAATTTACTGAAAGAAAAAATTATGTCAAAAACTAATTGATACTTTTGATATCTAAATACATATTCAAAAAGAGGAAATTTTCTAAAAGAAAGTCTCCCGGAACTGTAGGATTAATATTTATATATTCTCTAAGTAAAAATACGGCCGACAACGGGTAGTCTGGCTTGCGAAAGTAGCTCTCATTTGGGACACTTTAACAGTAAACATTGTTCAACTATATTAAATAAAGGAATGAGAAATTTCAGGTTTTTACTGGATAGGTAAATGAACAACAATCCAGTGACAAAACATTTTTATCGCGATTTTTCAATTGGTTATGCTATAGTTTTTTGCTGCTTGAACAAGAACATTGCAAGTGTAATAACTGTTAAACTATAGATCTGATACTTTTTTTCTTTCTTGGAGCTAGTTTCAAAAAAATGCAGAATAGATTCCTGTTAAAAAAAATTCGATTTTTAAGTTTTTTATCAACAATTTACGCACTTTAATTAATCATAACTTTCTTTTCTTGATTCTCTTATAAACAACGCATTTGTTTATAACAATTTTTTAAACAATAGGAGATGAATATTGAAAAAACCATTTCCATGTAGCTTCCGATAATAAAAAACGGATCATTAAAATTATAAAAAAAAATTAATTTTGATTTTGCAAAACTATACCTACGTAAATTGTCAATAAACAACTGAAAAATTGAAATTTTTCCAATGGGGATTTACTCTGAAGCCTTATAATAATAGCTCCAAGAATGAAAAATAATTTCAGATCCATAGTGAACAGTTATCACACTTACAATTTTCATGTTCAAGTACCAAAAAATTGTTAATTAACTATTGCATAACTAATGCAAAAATCGCTATTATCGCTGGATTATTGCTCATTCACCGATTTAGTAACTGTCTCAATTTTTCATTCCTTAATTTTCATATTTAATATGGAAAAATAATTGTTGAATTGTCCTAAATGGGCGTGACTTGCCCAAACCAAATTACCCGTTTTCGGCCATATTTTCACCTATCTGAGAAAATTATGAATATTGATCCTACAGTTCCAGTAGTTGGGTCTTTTTTTTGGGAAATTTTCTCTTCTTTTCGAATCTTTCTTCAGATTTCAAGAATCTCAATTAATTTTTGACATATTGGCAAAGAACCAAACCCCCTTTTTTTCAGTATATTGTTTACTTTCACAATTTTCTCGAGCGAATTTTTATTTTTCTCAAAAAACGTGTATATGCTATTCCGAATCGAGTGACACTTTGCTCATATTTTTCCGAGACTGCTGAAAAAAGTTGAACAAAAAATTAGAAAGGTTTTCGATGTTTTTCAAGCATGATTTATACGAAATTGACAAAGCAGTTGATAAATTCATTAAAACTGATGAGTTTTATCAAAAATTTCTTACTGCCACACCTGCTGTTCTCGTAACTTAAAAGTGTTGAAGAAATATTTAATTCGTAAAGGCGATGTTAAGCCTAAAAATTAAATAATAGAGCTTGATTGATTGCCTAGAAATTTTTTTGTCGAATATCAATATGTTCAGAATATTAGCTATGCTGCCGGTATCGACGTTTGAAGCGAATAGAAACGATTCAAAGGAGCACGATAAAAGAAGTGGACTTTTAATGACCCTTCCGAATATATAAAATTCATTGCAAATTAAAAACTCGTGTTTGTCTAATTTTTTGTTTTTGAAAGGTTCGGCTGCTCTGGCAATTCAACGTGACATTGGAATCACAGCTGAAGAAGTCATGAATGTCGAAAAACGTCGAAAACTAGATTTTCTTCTCTAATTTTCCCAAGAATATGTTCAATGATTTATACATCCAATTTAATATAATTCAATTTTTCACTAATTCTTGATAAAATTTTTCCAATTCAAGTAATTTAAATTTTTTGCAATTTAATTCAATTTTTCTGCTTATTTTGTACTATCTACATAAAAGATTATTTTTATCAACAAGAATAGAACTTTAGAAGAAAACCTTATGAAATTTTGCACTAAGTCATATTCCCCCCCCATCGCAAAAAGCTATCTACGCCACTGGTGTGGAGTACCCCAAGGTTTCATTTTGGACCTACTCTATTTTTACTATATATTAACTCGGTTTCTTATTTGATTCTTGATGATAAAATACAATTATATGCAGATGACACGGTTTTTATATATTCTGGAAATAACTCCAGTACAATAAAGGAGCAGATTATCAGATACTAAATGATCTAACTAAAATGAAGCAATAGCTTATTACACATAAATTAACATTGAATATTAAAAAATCATCATACATATTTATACAAAAATCCAAAAATGAAGATTTTAACTTTGGAAATAGTAAATTGGACTATTCAAGTACTATAAAATACCTGTCTATATATTTAGGTGAAAAGCTCTCTTGGCGAGCGCATACGGAAATCTTAAGTAAAAAGTTATTAGCTCCCATAGGAGTCCTAAAACGTCTAAGTTATTATGTACCTAAGTATATAGTCAGGTCATTGTATTTTTCTCTGATACATTGCCATTTCCAATATCTTACAGTTCTTTCGTACCCTACTCTACAAAATCTCGTGAACCCAATGAAAGAACTACAAAATAAAGCGATCAAAAATATATATAATTTCCCTATCAGGTATAACAGACATGCTTTATAAAAATTTCAACATTATGCCACTACAAAACATCTATAAATATCAGTAGTCCATTGAAATGTTACATTTTTTTCGGCTAACCTTGCGTTTTTTAGAAGACGCAATTTTATTGTTGGGATGTGTGAGGGGGGTCCCTAGGAGCTTAATTCCAAGTTTGTGGGGTTGCAACCCTTGTCCCGCGGCCGCCATATTAGAAAAAGTGGTGCAAACACGTTTTTCGCTATATCTCCCGAACGATGCATCTCACAAAAATATTGTCAAGACATAATTTGTAGAAAATCGCTTTGTCTACAATTTTGTCTATTTAACTTTTTTCAATAAAATGACAAATAAAAAAGTTATTAACAAAAATATGAGAAAATTTCCAAACAAATTTTCTTTTTTGTTATATAACTGCTTCATTTTTCATTTCACGACCAAATGACCTCAGACCAATCTTATAGAGCATTTTTCAACCAACATTTTCACCTATAATTTTTTTGGATTTGAGGAATTTATGGGCGTTCCAGAGCGCTCCAAAGTCGACTAGGTTCTTACTACTCGCAATAATCCGGTAACTATGAAACGTCTGCCTTACTTTTTTATTTTCATAAATATTTGTCCTAACATTTATATATGATCAACTACCTAAAAATTACCCTTTTTTCTTACTATACAACTTAAAATATTCTTGTTTTTTACAATAATTTCTAACGCGACTGTACATTTACAAACAAAGTCGTGGGAACGCTTGCGTCGCACAAAAAAGCATCAATCAACCGAGATTAAGTTTGATAAGAGCACCGTACCAGCAATATCCCAAGAAAAATTTATTGGTAATGAAAAGAACAAAGCAAACTTCATAGACCTTCTGAAAACTGAACTTTTAGAGGTGAGTTTTTATGTTGACGAAGCTGAATCAGATGCAGATACAGTCATCGTCTATTCTGCGCTTGCTGCGTCCCAATCCTATGATACCGAGACTATCGTAGCAGTTCATACATCGTTTTTAATATTTTTCTCAGGTGAGAGAATTTTGGAGATAATTATATATTTCAACTTTTATTTACAGCCATTCTTTTCTACTTTTTTTGGATGGTCCAGGCTGCTATTCAGGATCTAATTCAGCTTCTAATGTGAAGGTTTGGGGAGTGACAGGAGTTAAACTCCATGATGCTGCTACATGTTTCTCCAGAAAAATTGTGGCACCCTGCAGAGCATTTCAGACCTGCTTTGCTGCAACCACACATGCTTCCACAATTTCCTTTGCATCTGCAGAAAATCATCAGGGGGTGTTGGAAGCTTCAAAGTTTGGATTGGTATCCAAATGTTTCCATGCTTCTTCTAGCCCCAATCTTCAGGATTGCAGTGTTTTACGAGCCATGACTGCACCTGGTGGTAAACTTGGAGACTGTGAAAACAGGCTGCATCTTGTGTTGGAGGAAGCGATGACAAACTAAATGCGTTCTTGGTTACTTTCTCGGCGAAGCGTTTGTATCGCATGCTATCCAGTGAATCATCTTCATTACCGCCGTATAAAGCAACGAAAAAACGTCCGACAACGAGAATGAGCAAATTGGATCCACTTTCTCACGGAGGAATAACGCTGTACCGGTAGCTAACTCAGGATGTTTCTCCATAATTTTAATGGATTTCAGTTCACCCATGTTATAAGCTGCTGATGTTGTGTCACATTCTGAGAAAGCATAGAGAAACAGCAAATGCTCAGCCATAACGTCTCCATATATAAAACTTGAAGGGCTGTATAACTAGTCAGATGCCCGTCCTTTTGAAGGTTTTAAAAACAAAATGTTGGACTGTTTTCTTCCTAATGCCATGAGCAAAACAAGAATGTCAATGTCCTCTGCTACGATATTCATGGTATCATAGGATTGGGACGCAGCAAGCGCAGAATAGACGATTGCTGTATCTGCATCTGATTCAGCTTGGTCAACATAAAAACTCACCTCTAAAAGTTCAGTTTTCAGAAGGTCTATGAAGTTTGCTTTGTTCTTTTCATTACCAATAAATTTTTCTTGGGATATTGCTGGTACGGTGCTCTTATCAAACTTAATCTCGGTTGATTGATGCTTTTTTGTGCGACGCTTTTTTGTGCGAGGATTTCAAGGTCAACCGCCTCATAATTTAAATAAAATCAAAGTAAAACAAGCACCCTAAGCTATTAATTTGTTTGGAAAAATTTTTTTTTCACTTTCGAGTGAGACTTACAACTCCTATTTACAATATTCACAAAAACTCTTCTCAGCTAATTCATCAATTCATCAAATTTTTTTTTATTTCACAAAATAGGTACCTACCTACCTACTTAACGAATTTGTTACTTATTCGAGGAATTAATCAATTGTTGCCCAGCAAGAACCAACGGGGAGGTGAGAGTTTTTTCTTGCCAAAAATAAAAAAGGACCCTCCCAAAAATAGATTAAAATAAAATTCTTGTCATAAAAGTAAAACAAAATAAAAATAAAATAACAACAAAATGAAATAATAAAATATACATTTAGACCTAAAAAAAAATTTAAATAAATTCTTTGGCATAGACACCTTTTTTTTATAATTCCTGCATAGATGTCAATGCCAAGGCAGAAGCCTTAAATAAAAAATAATGTTTACATAAAATTAAACAAAAAATAAATTCTGTGAAGATTTTTACAAGGAACAACGAATTATTTGGTATAATACTAAGTAATAAAGTACCTAGTACCACCAACAAAACCTGTGAAATATGTGTGGGACAGCTGGTGAGAGCAAATAAAAAGTTATTATATATTTTTGAAGATTAGCGGAATTCTGCGATCTTTAACGTTAGCAAAATGATCTATAATATCCTCATAAAATCTTTTGTCTTTCGCCAAAAGTTTTACCAATTCCTTTTCAATAGACAACAAACTAATATTTTTCAAACGATCCTGGCTCATTGAATTTCGTAAATAAGTTTTAATCCTCTTAAGAGTGGAAAATGAGCGCTCTACGGAAGCCGATGTCACCAGGATAGAAACAATTAGACATAAGAGTTTATAAACTTGGGGTAAATCTTGATTCAAATCATTATCAAAAAGGAATTTAATAGTCATCACATGATTTTCATTTTGCCCCAAAATTTCATTGTCATTATAAACAACACACAGTTCACTTTTTAGGGCCACCTTATCAAAAAAAGTGTATTTTTGACAAAAATTTTCAAAAAGGTTACCTGGAAAATTAGCCGAAAATCCGGTGAACAAATTTTTTTTGAGTAAGTCGAAGAAATGCAGTTCTTTCAAATCAGAGAACCTTATTTCTATTTGACCCCTAATAGTATCCAAAATTTCATAGAATATTTGCTTATAGTGAAGCTCCATATCTGCGAAACTGAATTTCTTTCGTTTTGGGCTGAATTGAGTCGTATCATCAGTAGTTTGAAATACAGAAAAAAGTTTTTTAAAATAAACTTCTGCACGAAATTTTGAAATGTTTTCCAAAAGAAACTTGAGCCGATTTCGTGAGTAAATCACATCTGAAAACTTGTGCTGTAAGATTTGAAAAACTATTTCTGTTTGTTCAAAAATTAATTTAAAGATGTTTAAAATATATATAAATTCCTTATCTTGTAAGTAAGATATTAATCCGCGTGCGGTATTTAAAGTTACTTTATCGGTGAAAAAATTCCTCACTTTCAACTATAGAATTAAATCGTCAAATCCTAAGCGGCCCCAAACAGAGACATTTTTCCTAGTAAAAAGTAAACACTGCCAACAAAATAATTTATTTTTTACCTGTGATCCGGTTAGGCTCATCATTTCTGATATTAAAACCGCGATTTTGTTGTCTGTTACGCTGCACCAAATTGTTTAATTCAGGGGTAGGTCGCAATGTTTTTATCAAAACTTTATCCTCATAACTTAGTGCACTAAAGTTATGGGATAACAAATATTCCACTAAGTCACCATTGAAATTTTTGAAATTAACTTCAGTAACCAAACTCATTTTAAAACAATACGCGAGTAAAATAAGTAAACAAACTGTTTTCGGTCATTAGTCACTACGATTAAATTAATGCTTTCCAACGAATTCACTCGATTTTACCCGAAAGTCTATAGTTGTGATTGGTCGACA